>FQSS02000010.1:0-12797 GCA_900128795.2 Malbranchea cinnamomea
GTGGTGGTTACAAAGCGACGCTGCATCGATTACATGTCTATAAGGAGGAAAAGGAGAGAGTGCAGCTCAAAAGACACGACCATTTCTGACTGGCGTGCTGACGGAGATGGCAAAACTGCCCGAGATAGCCCCGCGAAACCCTCGCGTCCATCGCGAGCCTACGTCCGCGTCACATCCCAGCCCGTCATCCAGGCCCTCGCCGACAAGGTCCGCCAGACCACCTTCCAGGACGCACGCAACACCGCCTTCGACTCCGCGCTCCTGGGCCCCCCCTCGGTCGAGTTCGCGCCCTTCCCGCGCGTCCCCGGCGGCAAGGTCCGCAAGGACGCGCGCATGGGCACCATCGACCAGGATCCCGAGTTCATCGCCTTTTTGGAGAGCCTGACGAATCCCCCGCCCAAGCCACAGCCCGCGGACGAGGTGTTGCCCGGTGAGACGCCACAGGGCGACGCAGACGGAGAAAAGGAGCAGAAAGACAAGGAGAACAATCCCATGATCACACCCCTGATCCAGTTCTTGAAGGAGAAGAAGGCGAACAAGGCACGCGAGAAGGAACTGGCCGCGCAGGAGAGACGGGCGGCAAAGGAACGGGCCAAGGAACAGGCCCGGGCGTCGGAAAAGGTGCAGGCGAAGAAAGTGCTGAGTCGCGCCGACAAGGCCAAGGAGCAACAGCAGCTCAAGGCCGCGGAGGAGAAGCCGAGCAAGGCGGACAAGGCGGCGAACAGGCAGATCGCCAGCCAGAACAACGCCTCGGCCAAGGCCGCCACGACGGCGCCCGCAAAGGACGCGGGACCCGCTCCTCCAACGGCCCCGGCGTCAGAGCGACGGAGAGAGAGAGGAAGCGTGGCTGCCGCGGCCAAGATCCTCCGTCGCGACCTGGGCCTGGCCCCGGCGTCCCCGCGGGGGCGACGGGCGGCCGAGAAAGCGGCCGAAAAGGCTTCGACGGCGGCGGCATCGACGCCGACCGACCATCAGGCTCCCGCATCGCCGGCGTCGACGACGGCATCCAAGCGCCCCAGCACCCCAAAGCAAGACGCGACGCCGTCACAGAAGGGAAAGACGCCCAAGAAAGAGGGCCCGGCCAAGCCGACGCCGCCTGCCGGTCCCAAGAAGCAGCCGCCGCAGCCCCAGCAACCACAAGACGCACCCGGTGCGGCGGCCACGACGTCGGGCAACACGCAAGCATTCCTCAAGCACGCCAACCCGTCGCAAGGGGTGACGGAAGAGCGGCTCGAGGCCGGCTTCAGCCAGTTTGGCAAGGTCGTCCGGGTGGAGATCGACCGCAAGAAAGGGTTTGGCTACGTGGATTTCGCCGAGCCCGAGGCGCTGCGGCGGGCCGTGGCGGCCAGTCCGGTGCCCATCGCGCAGAGCCAGGTGGTGGTGCTGGAGCGACGGACGAGCCAGGCGCTCAAGGAGGAGCGCGAGCGGGCACGGAACCAGCAGCGCGCGCAGCAACAACAACAACAACAGCAGCAGCAGCAGCAGCAGCAGCCGCAGCCGGCCAGTCCGCCGGTCGGGCCGTCCCCGATGCCGTCGCCGTCACCGTCGCCCGCAGCGCAGGCCCGGGCGCCACCGCCGGGACCGCGAGGCGGACGGGGCGGGCGATCGAGGGGCCACGGCGGTCGAGGGAGGAACGGTGGAGGAGGTTCCGCGCAGGCTCAATCTCAATCCCAGGGCCAGGGCCAGCACTCTGCGACACCAACCGGACCAAGACGGCGATGAACTGCAGAAAGCCCGTAATTCAAGTACTACAGTCTCACGGTGCAATAGTTCCAAGGTAGAATTACATTTCACGAGTCTCCGGTCTCCAATCTCCGGAAATGGCTGTATCTACATAGTGAAGATCCTACGACATGAACTCAAAATTTTTTACCACAAAAATTTCATTCTAGACTATCAAGAGTATAAATACAACTCCGCTACGAGTGTTGACAAAGGTTGGCGCTGCAACCAGGCAAGTCGAACCCTAAGTTATCACCCTGGCAGACGGACCAGCAAATCTTCCATGGCAAGGCACCTTTCAGACCTCCACCGACACCCACCTGCGCGCGACCGGCCGAAGCACAGACGTCGACACGAGGTCAAGATCATCACCACTCCTTGACGGCTGTCTCACCCGCAAGGGGAAGACAGGCCGTGCTGGCAGGAGTATAACACCGTCGAGGACGGAAGGCTTCACTTTGGGGCGTCGGGGACTTGGACGGTCATCCGCAAGGTTGAGAAGACTGCCGCTGATTTTGAGAAATCAGTGCATAAGGGGTCGTCTACTATAGAAATGATTCTTTGAAGTAGAGTCGCCTAGTAGAAGAAAGAGAAAAAGAAAACTGAACGTGGCCCGGGGGTGAGAGGGTTTTTATACCTGCGCAGGGAGGCCCGAGCTCGCGCTAGGCGATGGCAAAATTTCAATTTTGGGAAGTTTGGCGTGTTTGCGTGGTGGGTCGGGCGGTGCTTTTCGGTGAGACAGTTGCCGCGGCTGATGCCGAAGTGGACAGTTTGCACGGTATGTTTCGTTTGATCGTCAGTTGTGCTTGTTTGCACTGTTTGCTTGCCGCACGCACGCCGTCGGTCAGAAAGCATCATCATCGGGGACAGACACTATCAGACAGGCCGACGGCGTGGACCTTGACAGCGGGAGTCTCGTTCGAGATCACGCTACGAGGCTCACGACGAGATGGCGGCCGTCTTTTCGTTCGTTGTGGGCGTCGTAGACCAAGTACGGAGTTCTCGCTCGATGATGATTTTACGGAGATGAGAATTATTCTGGACACTGCTGTAGTGATTGATCATCTCTTTGTTCGATTCCTGGACTGTCATGGCGGTCCCCCCCTGGAGGCGCCCATCACCGCAGCATCCCAATGCTGTTCAAGTGCGTGCGAAGGCCCAATCCAAGGTCAGCTCTCGTTTCAGCAGTACTACTACTAGTCCTACTACTACGTTGTAAGACCTTGAGAAAATGACCCACTGGTCGGCTTGATTGAAGCTGTGATTTCTCTCGTCTGCCAGGATAATTACACAGCATCCTCTTCTGCATTGAATCTTCACCCTCGCCCGTATCTCAAGCCTTGTCCAAGGAACGTCTCCCCTCAGCAACAGGTGTCTGCTGCTTCCACCGGGACCTCGACGGAGCAGCAGAGTAACCCTAACCCTGTCCAACTTGCCCGTCGACGTCCGGGGCAGCATGAACCAGATCGCCAACAAGAGCCGGTTGGCTCACTGCGGCTAAGACCGCTCCAGAAAGAGTTACGGAGTACTGGGTGAGTTCGTATCTTGCAGTTGCCAAGGAGGCCGCCGCCGCCGCGGTGCAGGGGTAGGAAGTACGGATATTAACGAAACCATGGCCGACCACCAGACCCTTACGCTTTCCCCGGTGCTCAACTCGGACAGAGAGTCCCCTCACCCTTGGCGGCACGGCTGGATTCCAGAATGGCGGCCATTGACACCATCCCCAACGAACTGCTCCTGGAGATCTTCGCCCTGGTGCGATTGCGCAACTGTCTCCTGGTCCGCCCAGTCTGGTGCCGTCTCGCTCGCCCGTTGCTTCACGCCAACGTCGTCCTCCCCACCGTGCGTGCAGTCGAACAATTCTGCGAGGGTTCGACGTCCCGGGGGACCGGTTCTCTGGTCCGGTCGCTGACCCTTGCGGTCCACTACGCTCGCTGGGGCGAAACGGGAATGTCGAGCGCCTGCAGCTCTGGGGAACCCCAACAACCTGTTGAGCTTTTCCTTTTGTCTGCCGGATCCCATTAACGCTGGTATTTTCGTTCCCGGGCAGCGCTAGTGGCCGACATGAAGGTGGAGGAGTCCTTCAACCCGATTGCATTGCCAGTGATGCAAACTTGAACTTCTCTGCTACGCGCGACCGCCGGACTACGCGCTGCGATGTGCCGTTGCGCGGCCGGGCCTGGGAAGCGGGAGAGGTTCATTAGCACCAACGGCGTGGAGTTTGGTGACTGCAGCCCTGGAACGGCTGGTCGTCTGCTTTCGTCCGAAAAAAAAAAATCCACCTCATCGCTTACCTCTCGAGAGACCTATATGACAAAGGAGTTACTCTACATTTCTTCGAGTAGAAATGATCGACTGTTGCAATCCCCTGCTGGGTGATTTACGCAAAAATGGAAGACTGTGCGTTGATCCGCACACTGGATGGACAGGAGCTCTCCTCGGCTTTTAATATAACCTTCTTCTAGCTTATGGATCGCGGACTCTGGAAGAATGTTGGAGGAGGAGCTCGGTTGCTGCGACGCTGGTGTTGCCCGAGGTGCCCTGCCCTTCCCCGTTCGGCCTTCGAGTGAGTGGCGACAACGGTGGCCGGACAGGATGTATTTCCCCTGGAAAAATGAAGCAATCACCGGCATGCGGCTGCTGGACGCAAAAGTACGACAGGGGCCGGGAATTATCTGTCCAGAGAACGGTTGTTCGAGAAGACGCTTCTGGCTTTGTCAGGTTCGCATTGGACAAGTATTCCACGGTGTATCCTGAAGGAGATCAAGAGTCGTAGCTCATCTACTGATACATACACTCTTTCTCCTTTTTTTTCCTCTTCTTTCACACTTCATGGTTTAGGTGATCAAACTCCAACACAACAGTATGTTTTTGCGGAAAGACCTGAGCAATCTAATTGCACCGCTGGATTCTACGTGGTGAAGTTGGCCAGCGATATTTCATCCTTGCTCGTGATAACCGCACCGCTCTCCCGGTTGTACATCTGAAAGTCCCGCAGCCCCCCACCATTCCGGCTGCGTGGGTGTCGGGGTGACAGCTCCATTGGCGGCTCTGCGGGCATGAGAGCGGTCCGATGACTGAGACATGCAGACACTCTGACGCAGTCATCGTTGACTAGAGACTTCCAGCTGCTAAAGTTTTCTGAGATACCACTTCTCAGCGCAATTGCAGCACGACTGTCTCCCGGTCCAACAAGTAGAACCGTCAACGCGGATTACCTGGGCTCCATGCCACAAGGTCCCTGACAATGATACTGTGCTGGCTCGCAATCCCTGGCAAGAATCTCCTCAACAGAATGAAAGGCATGCAGATGGTCATCGGACAGGTTGGAATCGGTTCAATTCCGTTCCATGGTTGTCACTTATGCTAGTGCAAAGGCATCCACAAAAGTATAGAGCCGAAGACAGTATATCTTGCTCAACCTCAGGCTCCGTAATGTCAAAAAATAATCATTAAATTTCCAAGTCTGTCTTCTCGCTTTTTGTCGTTTGATCTCGTCAGTGAAATAGTAGTACCACCTGTTCAGGGCCTGCTGCTTTGCCGCTTTTGATTGGGTGACTGCGCGGACCGGTGAAACATTGACCCGCGCATCGCAGCTGATGATGTAATCCGGTGAATTTTCTCGCCGACGCGGTTCTCTTCACGGTGCTGCAACAATCGCCAGGAATACAAGCGACGAGGAGAGAGGAAAAAAAACAAAGGTCGCTCGACTTGAAAGGAGGATAGGAGGCTGCCATGGCAGGCGAAGGCTCACAAGGCTTGTCCACCCAGAGTAAGTTTCGGTTTTGGTGGCCATCAAGGCGCGCACACACGGCCGCGTTGATCCCCGCATGGTCCTCCGTCGCAAAGAGAATTGCATACATACTACGATGAACAGACCGACTAACCATGCGTTTTCTCAGGCCTCCTCTCGGTATGGCACACGTACAGGGTATATGTTCTCTTTCTCGGGGCTGCCGTCTTGCTTGCACGAGGATTGCTGTCTGGACGAGACTCCCCCGCCGCTGATGGAGAGGATTCGACCACCCCACCGACCGACGCATCGCAGAAAACACCTGCAGATGGCCAGAGAGACCAGGCACAGAGGCAGAGAGCATCTGATGAACGGACACCGTCCCCGCCTCGAGCCAGACAGGCGCCCAAGAGAGTGCAGGGCGTCCGCCCGCCCCGTAATAAGAAGACACCAAACGGCGGCATCCAGCCACCGCAACCCACCGCCCTACAGCCAGTCATCTTCTTCTCCTCCCTCACCGGCACCACAGAGGCGTACGCGAAGCGCGCGTGCGAACGGCTGCGCAGGGAATCCGAGAAAACACTATCCGACGGCGATGGGGCCCAGGTCCTCCTCGAACCGCAACTGCACGACCTGTCCTACATCGACTTTGATGACTTCTTCGTCTCCCCGCCGAAACAAGACGCGAACGCGCTGCTGATCTATTGCATCATCATCCCGACCTACAACATCGACACGATCCTCAATACCTTCCTGAGCCATCTGGACGAGACACACCATGACTTCCGCATCGACACGGCGCCGCTGGCTGGGCTGGGCGGATACGCGGTGTTTGGACTGGGCGATCGAGAGGGCTGGCCGACGGAGGAGGAAGGCTTCTGCTCGCAGGCAAAGGAGGTCGACCGGTGGATGGCCAAGCTGACGGGCAGGAAGCGCGCGTACCCGCTCGGCACGGCCGATGTCAAGACGGACGGCCAGCGCGCGCTGGACCAGTGGTGCGACGGACTGTGCGAGGTCATGGGCGAGATGGTGAAGAACGGTGGTGGCTTGGGAGAAGGGGTGCCGGGCAGTGGAGATCCGGTGGAGAGCGACGACGAGGATCTTGAAGAAGATGACGATGATGATGATGAAACGAAAGTGGACGCAACAACAAAGCGACGAACGCAGAAGAAAACTGCCCAGATAACCGATCTCGAAGACATCAGATTCGGAACCGACTCGACCGACCGCGCGCCGCTCGCCGTCGACTTTACGACCTATTCCAAATCGAAGCCGCCTCCGCCCGAGCAGAGCACCAAAGAGATGGTGCCGGCAAACTCGCCCACGTACGCGGCCCTCACGAAACAAGGCTACACCATCGTTGGCTCGCACTCGGGCGTCAAAATCTGCCGCTGGACCAAGTCCGCGCTGCGTGGACGAGGGTCCTGCTACAAGAACTCCTTCTACGGCATCAAGTCGCATCTGTGCATGGAGACGACGCCGTCGCTGTCGTGCAGCAACAAGTGCGTCTTCTGCTGGCGCCACGGCACGAACCCCGTCGGCACGACGTGGCGCTGGAAGGTCGATCCGCCCGAGGTCATCTTCGAAGGCGTCAAGGAGGGCCACTACAAGAAGATCAAGATGCTCCGCGGCGTGCCCGGGGTGCGCGCGGAGCGCTTTGCGGAAGCCATGCGCATCCGGCACTGCGCGCTGTCGCTCGTCGGCGAGCCGATCTTCTACCCGCACATCAACCGGTTCGTCGACCTGCTGCACGGCGAGCGCATCTCCAGCTTCCTGGTGTGCAACGCGCAGCACCCGGACCAGCTGGCGGCGCTGACGCGGGTGACGCAGCTCTACGTGTCGATCGACGCGAGCAACCGCGACGCCCTCCGCCAGATCGACCGGCCGCTGCACCGCGACTTCTGGGAGCGGTTCCAGCGCTGCCTGGCCATCCTGCGCGAGAAGCGACACGTGCAGCGCACGGTGTACCGGCTGACGCTGGTCAAGGGGTTCAACATCGACGACGAGGCGCGCGGGTACGCGGACCTGGTGGAGCAGGGGCTGCCGTGCTTCGTCGAGATCAAGGGCGTGACGTACTGCGGGACGAGCACGAGCGCGGGCGCGGGGCTGACGATGAAGAACGTGCCGTTCTACGACGAGGTGGTGGCGTTTACCACGGCGCTGAACGAGGAGCTGAACCGGCGCGGGCTGGACTATGGCCTCGCGGCGGAGCACGCGCACAGCTGCTGCATCCTGCTGGCGAGCAGACGGTTCCACGTCAACGGGCGCTGGCACACGAGGATCGACTACGACCGGTTCTTCGAGCTGCTGGAGCGCGAGAAGGCGACGGGAGAAGGCTTCGCGCCCGAAGACTACATGCGGGAGACGGAGGAGTGGGCGCTCTGGGGGAACGGCGGGTTTGATCCCAACGACGAGAGGGTCTACAAGAAGGGGAAGAACCGGAACAGGAACCAGCCGCTGCTGCCGCAGCAGCAGCAGCAGCAGACGCCCAACGGTGATGCGAGCGTGAATGGAACAGTGGGTGAGACGAAGCAACCGGCCGTGATTGAGATATAAAAATGCCACGATAGAGAATGAACGATTCGCATTCCAGTGTAGCGTACGAGATGATCAGAATCAACATGTCTGCTTGTTATCATCTGCTCTGAAAAGACAGTAACTTGGCATACTGCTGTAGGACGGAAATTCTCTGACTAGACCAAGGAGCATAGTAAAAAAAATGCTACGCTGTCATAACATCGTGAAAATCGAGAGAAAAACTCCCAATGCAATACAACTCCACACACTGCCACAGCACCACACACTACCCTCAAACAACTGCATAAACCCAGTATCAAGGATGTAATGGATCCGTCCTGTCTTACACCCGCAGTCGCCGGCGCAGCTCATCCCACAGCGCTCGACGCGTCAGGGCACTTCGCTCCACGGCATCGCGATTCTCCTCGGCGCGACGGAGCAGATACCGCACGCACTCTTCCGTCGTGCCCCAGACGACGTACTTGAAGACCTGCGGCGTCTCCTCGTGGGGATCCTGCATGCCTCCCGGTCAGTCAGTCACCCCGGCTCGTGGACATCATCACGGAAGGAGTGGAATAGGCAGGGTGATGCTCACGGTTCTCTGCGTCAGGCTCAGCGACAGCTCGTCCGCCATGCCCATCAGCTGCGCGTAGACCACGTCCGCCAGCGGCTGGCCCAGCCGCACCTGCTCGCGCCGCAGCTCGCGCATCCGCTCCGTGCTCTCGCGGTTATGGCTCGCGAGCACGAGCCCGACCCGCGGCGCCGTCGGGTCCGTGACGTGCAGCGTGGCCAGCATGCGTGCCGCGTCGTCGAAGGCCCGGTCCGTGTCGGCCTTGCGGTCGTGGATGAGGTGCCGCGGGTCGCTGTGGAGGTAGGCTCCGCGCACGAGCTTCACGCCCAGGGCGAAGTTGCGGCGTCGCGCGAGCTCGACGTGCGCGGCCAGCGTTGCCGGTGACTCCTTCAGGTACCTGTTCGAGCGTTGTCAGCACCGGCACGAAATCCAAGATCGCTTCGAGGGAGGATCGTCAGGAGCGGGAAAACAGAAAAGAAAAGAAAAAAACCACCAGACGGGGCCACATACATCTGATACGTGTTGTAGACGACCAGCTGTCCGTCGCGGTTGTGCTTCTCCATGAGCGCCATGGTCCACGCGTCGATGCCATGCTGCAGCGAGTGATGCTCCGCGTCGACGAGCAGCTTGACGCCTTTGCGTTTGGCCGCCTGGCAGATCTGCTCCAGGGCGTCTGCCATGATCTCGTCCGGGCCCGCACGCGCCTCCAACGCCCGCACGCACCCGATGCCCGCGCCGCTGTACTTGACCGCCACGCAGTCGCCCTCGGCGACGTACTCGATCGTCTGCAGGTTGCCCCGTCGCCACTGCGCGACGTGCGCCCGGTGCCGCGCGCCGGACTCGTCGCCCGCCGCGGGCGCCGTGGACAGATCGGCCTCGCGCGCGTACATGAGGATCGGCCCGCGGTATCCCAGCGCCCTCAGCCCGTCGAGCGTCCGTCCGATCTCGTCCGCCGTGCGGCCCGCGCAGAACTGGGTGTAGAACACCCGGTCGAGCAGGAGTCGGCACAACGGGTGGCCGAGGAAGGCCTGCATGTTCTTCCGGAGCAAGCCGCACGCAAGATCCATGGTGGCCGGCCGCGACATGACCTCCTGGATCACGATGCCGCGCAGCAGCGCCGGCAGGGACAGTTTGCGCATCGGCCGGCCGGGCGGCTGATGCGACGTGCACGCCGGCGCGCTGGCCGTGGCGGCCGCGACGGACGCTCTCTCATTCCACGCCGGTGAGGGTGACGGTGACGCCGGCTGGGACAGGTGGCCGTGATGCGCGGCAGATGACGACGCGTGCAGCTGGCGGACTCTCTGGTTGCGCTGCGGATGACAGCGGGAGACGGAGATGCCGCTGATGCGCGGCACGTCCGCGGCGGCGAGTCTGCGACCCGAGTGCACTGGGTGGTGGTAGAGACGGCCAGGACGCGAGCACCGGGCTGGAAGTCTGGCGGAGGCCATCTCACGAGGCCTGTGCTGCTGCTGCTGCTGCTGCTGCTGCTGCTGATGATCAGTTGTCGCCCTACTCTGGAGAATGGCCGGACTTCTATCTAGTGCTATGTACGGAGCGAGCTCTGTTCGTTTTTACATCCCTTTCGCGGCAAGTGACTACGATTTAACTTCCTATCCGGCTGCGTCTCGTCGCCAACAGACCACTCTCGCAGCGAGCGGCCGTCCAGTCTGGTACGATCTCTGTCTGTCTGTCTGTCTGTCTGTCAGCTCTGTGTTGACGTCGATGTTGCTCTCCAGTTCTCCGGATAGTCTCGCTTCGGTTCGGCTCGCCGTCGCGATTGGCAGCGCTAGGCGATGCTTTCCGGGCGTATCCTGCAAACTCCGCCACTGACAGACAAGAAGAAACAACATCCATCGTTGCTCGTTATTGTCACTGTCAGAGCAAGGCAAAAGCATCGACAGGTCGATATCTGGCGGAGCTCGCCACGGGCCCGCGCGAGTCGTGTCACGCGCAGTGGCAGCTTCTGTGCCATCAGGGGTTGCCTCCGGTTGAGATGGACCACGATGGCCAGCGTCTCTGCCTCGAACGACATACATCACAGCTTGCATTAGACTGCTTGGTTGCGTGAGGGGAAGCGGCCGCGATCGTCCATCCACGGAGCAGCACTATTTATTTGAACGGCAGAGCTCCCCGCCTCGTCGTGCCGCCTGGATTCCTGCTCTCTCTCTCTCTCTCTCTCTCTCTCTCTCTCTCGCCGCTTGTTTACCCTGTGTCTCGTTCTCAGCCGAGCAGGAGTAGGGTTGTACAATACGAGTCAGGATGAAGGGTCCGCAGCGAATCACCGCCTTGCCGCTTCGATGTCGCTCTTTGCGACCGATCGGCGGCTGCCTCGCGGCACGCCCGAGCAGAGGTCTAGCGACGTTTACTGTTCCCAAGACGGGAAATGAACCAAATGCATGTCGTCCTTCTCTTCATTCCATCATTGACTTCTTCGTCCGAAGAGTACTGACTGTTGGTAGCAACACTATGCCAAAGACTCGCCGCAGCGCCAGTCGCTCCAGGCGGCCCTCGAGAAGCTCAGAAAACAGACTCCCATCGAGGTTGCTCCTCTGGGGGGTGTCAAGGATGTTAGTCTGCGACGAAATCCCCCGATGCTCAGTCGACACGCCCCCCGCGTTTCTAATTAATCTTCTGTGTAGGTTCACGCGCTGGAAGCGTGCACTCAGCCGAATCCCGCCCGCCACGCCGAAAGCGTCGCCAGATACTTCAACATGACCGAAACGGACGTCGCTCAGGCGATCGAGGCTGCCCTTGCCGCCAAACCGGCGTGGGAAAACCTCCCCTTTGCCGACAGAGCGGCCGTCTTCCTCAAGGCGGCGGAACTGATCTCGGGCAAATACCGCTACGACGTCATGGCGGCCACGATGCTGGGCCAGGGGAAGAACGCCTGGCAGGCCGAGATCGACGCGGCCGCCGAGCTCGCAGACTTTCTCCGATTCAACGTGCAGTACGCCGAGCAGATGTACGCGCAGCAGCCGCAGCACCACGCCGCCGGCGTGTGGAACCGGACCGAGTACCGCCCGCTCGAAGGGTTCGTGTACGCCATCTCCCCGTTCAACTTCACCGCCATCGGCGGGAACCTGAGCGCGGCCCCGGCGCTGATGGGCAACGTCGTCGTCTGGAAACCGTCGCCGTCGGCCTTTTATTCCAACTACCTGGTCCACCAGATCTTCCGCGAGGCGGGTCTTCCCGCGGACGTCATCCAGTTCGTCCCCGGCGACGCGGAGCTCGTCACCCGGATCGCCCTGTCCCACCGGGACTTTGCGGCGCTCCACTTCACCGGCAGCACGGCGGTCTTCCGCCAGCTGTACGGCCAGATCAGCCAGGAGATCTCCCGCGGAACGTACCGCGGATACCCGCGCATCGTGGGCGAGACGGGCGGCAAGAACTTCCACCTGATCCACAACTCTGCAGACCTCGAGAACGCGGTGGTCAACACGGTCCGCGGTGCCTTTGAGTTCCAGGGACAAAAGTGCAGCGCGACGTCGCGCGTCTACGTGCCCCGGTCCCGCTGGAGCGCCTTCCGCCCACGCCTGGTGGACGAGACGACCCGCCTGAAGATCGGCCCGCCAGAGGAGTTTGGCAATTTCGTCGGCCCAGTCATCCATGCCGCCTCGTTCGACCGGCTGGCCGGGGTCATCGACGCGGCGAACCGGGACCCCGAGTTGACCCTGCTGGCCGGCGGCCGGTATGACAAGAGCCAGGGGTACTACATCCACCCGACCATCTACCAGACCCGCAACCCGCAGCACCGGCTGATGACCACGGAGCTGTTCGGCCCCATCGTGACCGTCTACGTCTACGACGACGCCGCGCCGGACGCCTGGGCCAACATCTGCCGGACCGTCGATTCGACCTCGGAATACGGCCTGACCGGGTCCATCTTCGCGACGGACCGGTCGGCCATTCGGCTCGCCGAGAACGCACTCCGCCACGCGGCGGGCAACTTTTACATCAACTGCAAGTCCACCGGCGCCGTGGTCGGCCAGCAGCCGTTTGGTGGCGCGCGCGCCAGCGGCACCAACGACAAGGCCGGCAGCGGGAACCTGCTGAGCCGCTTCGTGAGCGTGCGGTCGATCAAGGAAGAGTTTGTGGGCACCTATGAGACGGCGTATCCCAGCAACAAGGACTGATGCGTTCATTTCTTGACCTGTGTGGTAGTGCTTTTTGGGACGAGGCTTGGGCGGTTGGTTCAGGGTTACGATGTTAGATTTTGATACCAGTTGATTCAATCAGCCTTGGTTAGCTATTTTT
>FQSS02000134.1:323-14443 GCA_900128795.2 Malbranchea cinnamomea
AGACAACTACATTTGTACTATAGTGCCATAGTCTTAGACTGAATGCACTTATTGAAGTAAAAAAAAAAAACAAAGAGAAGTCTGTATTAGGTGTTAGTACCCTGATGCCTAGTTACGCTTAAGATAGAGAACCAGAATCCTTAAATATTCATATTTGTTATTCAATCTTGTCACTGAATAGATATATATATAATCTTATTCTCAAGTAGCTCTGATTCTTTTTTCTTCTTCCTTTTTCTAAGTATTCTTTTGTATATATAGGGTCATTAGCAGCTTGAATCTAATTATCGATTCAGTATCTATGATATTAGGAACATTTTATTCTTTTATCATAAATGATGAGACATTGGAATTATGAATAACTAAAGGAACAGCATTAGATTATAACAGGTATTAAACATGATAATAAATACTTACGAATATAGACGACCAACAAGCTCTTGAACAAGTACAGATGCAGGTATCAAATTGGCTCCAAATATTCCTTGAACAATAGAACATTCATATTGAAAAACTGCAGCAATAGATCATTAACATACAGGCTAGTCCTAATATTTAACCCTCAGTGACACCTGCTCAAGATAGTCCAACAGTGATAATGAAGATTGGAGCCTATACTCTGCCTTTTCAAGTCAGCCTGCAGTAAAATTCAAGGTAGATGAGGAGTGTTTCGACAGTGAAGTACATTAAATTTACTTCAGCTTCTTATGTCTAGTTGGCAAAGCAGTACTATAAATACAACCATAGATCTCCTCATTTGAAAGCTCAGCAATGTTCATGATTAAGGCCTTCTTTGCCTAGTTGGATGCTGTTTTTTCAGATCTTGAAAAACACATCATACTTAGCAATGCCTTGGCAGTATTAAATAAGAATGAATGACTTTTCAAGAGTTTATCACTGAATTTGATCAGGTATTACTTGAAGCAAGATCACATAGTGTTCCTGAAGATATCAAGAAGAATTGACAGTGAAATTTGCTTAGTTTTGAACTTGCTCAGGCTATGATTAGCCTACCTAAGTTTAAGGGATATGAGGAATATCGTTTTTCTCTTTACTTTATGATTGGGCTAGCGTGACATACTTAAGCACCCTTACTATGGTCAGTTTATAAATGCCTGTGATATTGAGATCATGAAGATCTGAGAAAGAGGCATATATATTGAAGCTACTCTTCCTCCAGAACATCATACTACACTGTTAATATAGGGATTCAACTATAAGTTCAACGACAATAGCTATCTCTTGAAGTACAAGGTCTGTCTGATTGTTCATGAATATCTTGTACTGGCTAATGGCAAGCAGACTCATACTGACACTCTTGCTGCAAGTACCTTCAGAGTTATGTTTATTTTGATAGTATACTTTGACCTAGATGCTCACCACCTTGACGATGTTAATACCTTTTTGAATAGTTTTTTAGATGAGGATAAAATCATTTACTGTTTCTTTCTTGACAGCTTCAAGTAACCTGACAAAGTTATAAGACTACTGCACGCCCTTTATGGCCTCCTAAGATCATCCTATCTTTAGTTTAGAAAGCTAACTAAGATTCTTAAGGGCTCAAGCTTTAAGTCTGTTCTTCAAGATATCTGCCTTCTCACTAATAGCTGTATCATCATCTTCTTTTATATTGATGATATAGTCATTCTTAACTACCTCAAATACTACAGTAAGGCTAATAAAATTGTCTTGAAACTTAAAGCTAAATACAAGATCCATGACTTAAGTGACTTACAATGGTTTTTAAACATCAGGATCTCAAGAGATCATGTGCACTAACATGTCTATTTGACTCAAGATACTTATATTGATAAGATAATTAAACAGTATGATCTTTTGACTAGTTCACATATTTATTGTCCGCTATCCTTAGATACTTCAGTCTAGAAACCCTTCTATGACAGTATAGTTATGAAGTTAGAGATCAAGACTTTTCAGGCTCATATTGGGTCACTCATATATACAGCCTTCATGATACACCCAGATATTGTGCACGTGGCCAGCTTTTTAGCGAGATTTATACAAAATTCTTCTTCTTTCTACTTTGCTGGAGCAGACAAAGCTATCCGCTATCTTCATGACTTAAAAAATCTCTTGCTAGTCTATGATAGCTTTAACTCTATAAATTCTCTCACCTCATTCAAGGCTTACAGTGACGCTGATTATGCCGATGATCCTACAACCTGCTGTAGCTTAGAGAGCTAACTGTTTTCATTATTTGGAGGTCTAGTTAATTAGAAGACTGTAAGTCAATCTACTGTCATAACTTTGATAATAAAGGCAGAACTCCTCGTGCTCTCATATACTACCAAAGAGCTATACTGGTAGTGTCACTTCTTTAAATAACTTGGCTTTGATCCTGGTCACAAGCTGGCTATATGTTGCAACAACTTGATGGCAGCTGGCTTGGTAGCTAAGCAGTAGCCTCTTATTTCTACAAAGCTTTGACATGTTGATGTGCATCAGCACTGGCTTCGTGAGTATATTCAAAAAGAGAAAATCTCAATTATATAAGTTGACATGAATAAGATGCCAGTCTATAGGCTGATAAAATCACTATCTCATCAGAAATATGAATAGTTTGTGAAGTTGCTTGGTATGGAACAGTGTCCTCTGCTTTGATTTTTAAGCATACTATCTTTATTACCTGTTTTCTCTATGGTTTGTTTATTTCTTCGGGTTGAAAGGAGTATGTTGTGCCTTGTATTCTTGACACTCTAAACTGCCTAAGGTATCGATTCTTAAACACATCACTATAAGAAAAATTCCTCAGCTCCTCTCTGATATTTTTTGGTTCAGTTGATTTTGCTTAGCTTTTAGTACCTGTTTTAAGGGTATAAATATCCTCATATTTTGGTCTGTTATATTTGATAAAAATTCAGACTATTTCATTAAGCTCTCAGGTGTATGAAAAATGATTAAGAATATAATATGGTCAAGTAAATAGTGAAGTACGTTAGCCTTGTTACTAAATTATATAAGAAAATTATCATCAAATAACGTAATTCTCAGGTGAGTAGGCCACTCGACCGAACAGGTCATCAAATTCATTACACATCAAATATTTAATTAAATAGCAACTTTTATCAATAACTAAAAAAGATTCTATTAAAAATCAAACTATACTAGGCTTAAGACATGTTCTTCTTGTATATCCAACAGTATTATAGTTACTACATCTTAGTAGAGCCTGCAATCTTAGTTGTAAGACAGGAGGTTCAGGTTCACACAATTGATCAACCATATGTTTAACAGGCAAATTAGCGGGAGGAATAAGGCTTTGAGCTTCTTCTCTTATAAAGTCTCCTTCATATTGAATTAGCCTTTTAGACCTTATACGTTTTTACTTCTCATTCTCATTTGAAGCAAATATATCCTGATATTGCTTCTTCATGACTGAAGTAGTGATCATCTCATGCTTACAAGCCTTGAGAATCTGACCCAATCTTTCCTCTAAAGTCTCTGAGGGGTCCATAAAATCTTGCTTGAGAAGGGTTTTGACTTTTTGAGCCTGTCTTTGTAGCTGCTGAAGGTTTTTAGATGTTTGAAGAAATGACTGCGAGTTGCTAGATTGGCTCCTAAGGGGGATAGACATATGAAGCTGAATACCAAACTTTTGAATAACCTGATTAGGATCATATGAGCTAATTCCAGTTGCAATAAAATCACTTTGAATATTTTATGAAGTAAAAGCCTCCTTTCTTGCTGTAGGGTATGTATCTAAGAAATCTGCTTTCTGAATAGTATTGAATCCAAGTCGCATTCATTGTTGAACTAAGCCTCCATATAATCACTTCAAGACAGCAAAAACAGTCACATCCAAGTGCTGTAAGAGATGTGAAGAATGTGGTAGTATACAAAATGTAACTATATTGTTCTCCATACAAAGTCGATCAAATTCTGATGTAAGATGGTTTCCATGGCCATCAAGAATAAGCAGAGAATAACTACCTTTTCTTTGTACACTTACAGTTAGAATAAATACTTTTGTGAGCCATCGAAGTCCAATCTCATCTATTGTCTAGCTATTTAGGCTCATATCAAGTCTCCAACTATCTGGAAGCTCATCAAACTATCCTTTTTGAGTATTCTAGCTCTTGAGAATAATGTATGAAGGTAGATCCTAGTCAGACGTGTTCACTCATTTAATAACTGTAACCTATTCATGGTTTCCAAGCTGCAGAAGCTTTATATGGCCATATTGCTCAGAACTGATAACAACTTTGGTTGTTGTACAGAGTCCCATTCCAAATCTAGTCTCATCAAAGTTGTAGATATCCTTAGGCTGAATCCTATACTCAGCAAAAGCATAATTCAGTATATCAAACCACTCTTGAATAATCTTAATATTCCCACATTTGGCTCGTTCATACCACCTCCACCCCCTACGTTGGCAAAAACTGGGTATTATAAGATCTCGTATAGTAAGAAGATGATTTGCCATATTTTCAACAAAAGCAGGTCTAGGAGATAATCCTCATTTTACCAGACCTAGCATCCATTAGATAAGTAGGTCTTCTTCAGCTTCAGTCAATCGGTGTGAATTTGTATGTAAGGTTGTATGTGAAGGACGGCCTTTCAATTAATAGGTAAGAGTGGAGTATAGGACATTGTACAGCTTTGCTATTTCACGAATAGAGAAGATTTCTTTCTTTTTCAAGGCAGTAATTGCAAGCTCAATCCTCTCCTCTATTTCTAGGGAATTTCTTTTATTTTTGTTACAAATTGGTTGCATTTCGATGCATCAAAGTAGGTAGGTTAATAAATTTACTACACGTACAGAATTTGTGGCCTGCTCAGTCAGGTAGCCTGCTCACCCAGAAATTACATTATAAGCTAGAACCCTTAGTCAGTTACATCTTTAGAGCATCAAATAAATACTATACTTCAGGTACAAATATTTCTATAAACAAGGTCATGATTCTATACTGTAGACGTACTCAGCATACAGTTAAAATACTAAATAAATTGATTAAATAGAGGTATAAGGTCTTTATACTTGCAGAATATAGCTATATCTGGACTTATTCCTAGAGTAGAAAACTCTATAGTATAGCCCAGATATTTAAGTGCCCTGATATTAGTCCTATAAGATCTATGATCTTGAGTATGGTATATCAACTCCTTAGCCTTAATACATGTGCTGCTGAAGTAGCTATCTCACTACAGGCAGTTCTCTATTCAATTTATGTAGATAACTACTTCTCATCTATTTACTTATTTAACTAACTATGAGAGTTTAGTTGTAGTGCATGTGGAACTGTATATCTTAATTGTAGAGTTCCTCTTTTGCTTTTAGAACTGAAAAATCATAAGGCTCTCAGGGTTATTTTCAACTTCAATTTCATGAAAAGCTTTACCAGCAACTCTTTGCTTTCACTGTTAGGCCCTGCAATGATGTGTAAGGCCAGAAGGGATAGAAAGGTGCTACAAGAGGCAAGGACTGCTAATACCTATACTGAGGGAGGGTGTATGCATAAGAAATGTAGAGACTGATCTCTGGCCTTTAAAACTTATGGGCCAGAGTCTCTATTTATTCCCCCAGCTTGCTGTCAGAGCTGATGTAGCCCTACATAATTATCATGTGGCACAGCTTTCTGCAGGGGTTCTGCAGGGAAGCTGCAGACTTGATCGCAGTTGTCAGATGACGTTCAGTTTAGCCATTGAGGGTTGAGGTACTTTTATGACATAATATTCACAGATAGGGATCATATTATCTAACCTATAGTTGATGCAAAAACCCTTTAAAACACCACCATATCTGACTAGACACATGCCTACTTTGCATACGATGTAAGTACCAATAAAAGAAATATACTTTGAAAGTTCTATAAACTCTGCGATCATTTTCTGGTTGTTTAGAATGTAGAAAGGTGGCTATATGCTTGAAAGAAAGGTGCTAGCAGGAAATTTATAAGGTAGATAAGATGTTTTGATAGATAACTTAAGCTTCTACTACCAATCACACTTAATTTCATATCTGGAATGTCATTTCATCCAATTTTACCAATCAGAGTACAAGGATTATGCACTAATTGTACTCGTTAAAGCATATTAAAAACCATGTTAATTTGTCCTCATGGCCAGACAAGGAGATACCATTACATACTAATTTCAATAAGCTGCTATATATTGCTGATACTGCCGATCATTACAAGGGCGGCAAGGACTTTTGGTACAACCCTCCGTACTTTGATGACAGTGCTGGAGGTGAATTAGGACTTTAAGAAAACTCCACAACAGGAGGGGTGAGGGTAGCTCCACTCGACTCTTTAGTATATCGACTTTACTCTTGGCACGCACCCGCGCTAGTCCGAATCGAGTATTAAGTGGCAGTAGAGCGACCCAGCTCTGCACGTGACCCCGCGTGCTCCTGAACCTCCGGCGCGCCGCGATCGCGAGGCCTGCCGGCGCCAGATTTCGCAGTAAGTCCACGGAAAAACAGGTATATCCTTGTAATCCAAGCGCCAGTCTTCGCTAACCAAAAAAACCAACCTAGATCTTGCTCTTAGCAGAGTTGGGTCGCTTTACTGCCACTTAATACCCGATTCGAACTAGCGCGGGCGCGCTAGCTCGAAGGGAGTATAGCGTAGAGTAGAGTCGATATACTAAAGGGTCGAGTCGAGCTACCTGCACCCCAACAGGACATGGAATTTAACTAAAACTACTATTATTCTGAGAGATGCTTGCTTGTAAGAGAGAGAGAGAGGGAAAGACGGGCAGAAGTGGGAGATGACGAGTACAAAGCGGTAGAGATTGGCAGAACAAGCTGGGAAGGAAAGCTTGCTTCGCAGTGATCAAGGATGTGGCGTGATCAAGTAAGTGGTGAATTACGTTATATGCAAGTACCTGCAACAACCACATGGTCTAGACATTGTGTTTCGTTGTAACTCTTATCGCTTTTTCCTTCAACCTCTCTAGAATCTCCAAGATCGTTGTTGGTGGGCTTACCACCATTCTCCAGTCTTATACCAACAATAACGCAGAATGCATGAGCAAAGTTAGTGAAAAGTCGATCTTCAACGGCACCTAGATTTTCATAATGGCACAAGAAAAGAAAGCAAATAGTAGCACAAGTGAAGAGGATATTCATGACATTTCTTTACAATGCATGGGAAATGTTGCGGTTGCCATAACTAAGTCACGCAATTTGTCGGGTCAGTTCTAATCAAAACATAACCATCTCTGGCACTCATTTTTTTGAGCTTTTGGTGCCTCCTGTTTGTCTCGCTTTCATTTTTCTGAAACGGTCCTCCCCGCTGGCTCCCAGTGGACGTGCAAACTTGCTCTCCTGAATGACCTTAGGACGTGGTACAACGGTGTAAGTCGTATGAACGCCTTCAACACGGGCGCGATTAGCCAGCCGTGGCGGGAGCAATTCTTTCGCCCGTGCTTGAGCCGCAGTGTCGTGGACCGATAGCGCCAGGTTGCGTGACGCCAGTTTGCTAGTGAGAGCATGTCAGAAAGTGCAGTTCTAGCCGAGTAGCAAGCAATCCGATAAAATGTTAAAACACTGTTATGCAAAGGGGGAACTCACGTTGGATCAAATTCAACCTCCTCATAGACTCTTTTGGAATAGTCGTCGCTCCGTTGCAGGATGGGGCGCGTCCATTCGGCAAGTAGACGCTCGGCCTGACGCTTAATCCCAATTTCTGGGCGCTTACTTTTGGTATAAAAAACAATGACTTTGCCAATTCCACTAGCAATGAGGGCATCTTTGTTGATAGGTAACCGGGCCAAGGCAGCGAAAAGATCCCGTTGAATGTTATAGGCCGGAAGGGAACCATCATCCAACGGTTCGAGGAAAAACTTCACAGCCTCCAGTAGATTGATTTCAGGGTCAACAAGGCTGTTCACGTATTGGTTACGGTTAAGAAGTGATACAACTTCAGGAAGCATTTTAAGCTTGTGCATGGCAGGGCGGTTTTCCTTTCGCGCGATGCCATCAAGGCGAGCAGCCTCCGTCATTCTTCTGCGAACATCTTCGATTTCTGCGTCTACCTGATCGGCCAGATCCTAATTCAGAAAACAAGTGGTTAGCAGCTACTCTCTGGTATTAGACAGGAAAACCACGTACAATTCCATCTGATTTTCGGGTACGACGTTTGCTAGGTTTCTTCAATGCTTCGTCCATCACCCGGTCTAGGGCACGGCGGCGCCCTGGTTGTTTTCATAAGTATTGATAAATTTACCATCAGTTTCAAATGAAGAGAGCAACAGGACGGCATACTAGTCTCTGGATCCAAATCCTCTTCGTTGACATCTTCCTCTTCATTCTTCACTCGGGTAACTCGGCGCTTTCCAGCACGCTTGCCATCCACCTCGTCTCCGCCACTCAAGACCTCATCGCTATCCTGCCGCTGCTTTCTACGGCTCTTTTTCTCCCTACGTCCTTCTCTTCTCTTCTTCTTTTGCAGTTCATCGTCATCTGCAGTACGTTGACGTTTATGGCGCCCGACCAGTTTCAAGTTTTCTTCATCAATAGCGAGCTGCGGCCGTTCATCAATAGCGACATTTGCGGGATCGAAATTTTCAAACTGGGTCTCATCAATATCAGAAAGCACAGACTCGTCATCGGATAAATCTGCGGCTATATTGTGCGTCATGCTCCTCTCGTCTGTTTCCAAGTTTTGCTCTTGTGGGGAAGGAGAATCCAAATGCGGCGCTGGTGAAGCTGACATCTGAGCTGGAGTTAGAAAAGTGAACGAGTCTTTAGAAATGAATTTCTTGTAATGGTGAGTGGTAGTCTGTTACAACCTTTATATGTGAAATAGGAGGTGAAGGTGAGGCCAAAGAAGTTCAAACTCTGTGGAGATGTAGAAGTCATCAAGTATGCATCATGACGAGAGCACAGTGGAGAACAAGAAGTGACTGGTTTGTTGGAAGGTTACCTACGGCAGTCTACACAGTATGCCGGAGCCAAGAAAGAGGTCTAACCTCTCACAAGGAGGCAGTCCTCCTTTATTTTTCCCTTGATAAAGAAAAGGGAAACACATGTATCTGGAACACTACTAGATTTCAGAGCACCACTTTTTGCTGCTTTATCTGCTATTTCGTTGCATTCAATCCCCATATGAGCAGCCACCCAGTGCAAGTGCAACTGAAAATTTTTTGCAGTCAACCTGGTTGCTAACCTTGTCACAGAGTTGACTCTGGTTTGTCCTGCTCCAATATAGTTTGACTGAAGTTGTTTTTGACACATCCTACTATCTACAGTTTTGTGTGTGGCTCGCGTACGTCAAAAATTCGTGTTTTGACAACCCTTTTGCAATGCACTGTAACCTAAATCCACCCTCGGGGCTTACAATGATTCTTCCGAAATGTCATCTTTGATGAGGAAGTTTAAAGAACCATAATAACATGGAGAGAACAACCAATCTCAGTAAATTGAGATCTTACATCTGCACAATCCAATCTCTCTCACTTGGAAGTTAGATGTTGATAAGTAGATTGTTTTTGTGACGATTCGCCAGCTGAAAGCGTAGCGCTGCTCTCTTCATCGTCCTCCAAATCAGCGAGTAGGGCACCATGGTGCTGATCGTCATGAATTAAGGGCGTATGTAGCAGGTCAGCATCAAGTGCGGCGTCTTTGTCCTCGAGAATCGGTTTCTTGATAAAGATATCAATGATGTAGTACTGGGCAGCGTTCATGATGACGGGGAATAGAAGCATCACGAAAAAAATTTGCACGGCCGTATTGCCCTCTGTCCACCGCAACGCCCAGTCACCGACTTTCACGACAAAGGGGAGAAGATGGATGATGAAGAACACGCATGTTTTCATTCCCAAAAGGCCCATAAAGTAAAGCACTGTCTGCTTGAGCCACCAGACGGCGTTAGGGGGCTGCCCATAGTTCCCAGATTCGATAGATTCTGGTGGATCTGCAAGACGTGTATACAGCGCAGCACGATTTAATACTCTAAGGATGACAACTAATATCGGAATTCCCAGGGTGGTCTGCATAGCGTTGAATGAGTTTCGTGTCATCGACCAAAGTAACAGGATGCCAACTCACATCAATACCGAGGTTCAAGAGGTAATAGGAGCAAGGGTTAGGGTGGTAAGTTGTAGTTACAGGAATTTGACCGGCGGAAAACATAGATCCCATGAGATTTGCCAGATGTAGAAGGGCAGACCCAAAGACCTGCTTTGAGACGTCAAAAGCCCATACTTTTAGTGGCCTTTGAGGGCGTTCCCTCCACCTATCCAATCACGCCGTGTCAGCGAGCAGACCACAAGAGGGAAAAGGAATGGAAGCAATTGTGGATTCTGAGGGTAGGCAGTAACAACCGTTTGTAAACCAAGGAGAGCAAAGCCAGGGCTCCTAGAGCGACCTGGACAAGGAGCGCAAAAGGTCCCAGCAGTTCACATTTCCCGTTATCTTGCCCACTGACTGTCACTTGCGATATAGGGGCAGCGATTGGAGAAGCGACTGTTATTGGAGTGGTTTGCAAGATCATGGTAACAATTGGCGGACTTGAAATATATGGTGGAGCAGAGAGAGAAAGGCTGCTTGACGGAATTGACATTTCTCAATAATAGCAATGCTCATGTGTGCATGAATAACATGCCATTATATGAATTGGGCACTTCCATAATTGAAGCAAAGGAATGTTGCCTGCAGCGTTCTCCTTTTGCTGAACATCTGAAGTTGCAGATGATCACTTGAGAGGTTCAACACATCTACAGTGCGTTGCAAAAGGGTTTGTCAAAACACGTTTTTCTGGCGTACGCGAGCCACTACGGCGGACGATAGAGTACAACCCGCCAAAATTCGTAATCCGCTAGTAATTCAAAATGCCACGGAAATCAATTTTATTTCAAAGCACAAATCATATTGAAGCTTTCAAGAAATAGTACAGTAGTAGCAAAATTACGGACACGCACACGTTAGTGCGTGTCGTGTGTGTGTAAGAGAGTGATTGTGTGATTGTTTAACGCCGAGGATCTTGGCCCATAAGGAGCATCTGAGCCAATTTTAACTACAGTAAACCCTCGATATAATGAGTAGCTATATAACGAATCCTTGATATAATGAACACTCCACCTTGTATTATTCAAAACCATATACAAAATTTATTAAAACCTCAATACAGAGAAATTCATTAAAAAACCTTAGTCTCTTATACAAAATTCGTTATATCATTATCCTTATCATCCTCTGTTATGCTTAAGATTGGCACCTTAATTTAATCGATAGATCTACAATCTATCTACTGAAGCATTGTCAACAGAGTAACATCACCTAATGTAAAAGAGCAGAGCATAGCAGTAGAGCTCTGTATCTTGGTGTGGATTATTTATTTCTGGCCTTTATTGAGGCTACAGCTCTTAAACTTCATAGTATAAGTATACAAACTGTAGAGTAGTTAGAATGTAAAAGAAGATAGTAGGTATTAAATAGGAGAGCAAGAAAAAGGATTGGATTCAGAACGAAACTACTTGATTCCTTAAAGTTTTAGAAAATCAAGCTATACTTATATACAGAAGCTTCTTACTATATAGGTGGCAGTTTAGTCATGTAGCATTATTATGATAATTGCATCATTATGACAGGTACCTACTATCAAATACCCTACTACTAATTAGATTCCTTAGCTTCTCTTTACTTGTTTTGCTTACTTTTGCTATTTTTAATCTTATTTAGATCTTAGTACTTGTTTGAAGGTATAAATATTCACATCTTTTGCTTGTTTTAGTTTTTAAAATTTAGATTATTTAGTTAATTTTTTTTCATACACCTAAAAACTCAACGAAATGGTCTGAATTTTTTTATCAACTATAAGAGTTAAAATATAAAGATATTTATACCCTCAAAATAGGCACTAAAAGCTAAGTGAAATTAACTGAACCAAAAAATAATAGAGAGGAGCTGAAGGATTTTTCTCATAGTAGGGCATTAAAGAATCGATGCCTCAAGCAGTTCAGAGTGCCAAAAATATGAGGTACAATAGTTTTCAAGTATATGAAAGCCTTATCCTCTTACCTATAGGTTAGGGATTTTTTAGCATCATTTTAATTAGTCTTAGCTGGAAGTGTTAGATATTTATACTGTAACTAATAGCCCAACATATCAAATATGTGGCATCCTGTGCTAGTATTTATGTGAATTCATTAATTGTTATATCTCTACTTAGCAATCTGAGTCTTGACATATGGAAAAACTATTTATATCTTCTTTTCAGAACCTCATCTTTAATGCTTTTAAATCTCTGCACTTTAGGTTATAGAACTACAAATTATGCCTTTACAAGTAGAAACTGGTATTATTTCTATCTTTTTAAAAGTTTAAAATAGTTCTTTCACTGACAAATTCCTGTTACAGAGTCAAATTCTACTACAAAACTCTTAAAACAAAAGTGTAGATTACAAGAAGTTATCATAGACTCAGCACTGTCAAATAATGTGATAGCTAGAGCTTTCTCTACCATCAAATATTAATCTTGAGAGCCCATATGTTCTATTTTCCCTATTCTTTACTGACAAGATTATAGAAATAATCACCAAATTTACAAATACCTATATGTGATATAGACAGAAGTAATTTTATAAGGATATTATGATAAAGAAGTATTGAAGAAATGTAGCTGTAGTATTCTACACATAAATATATGGCCGTTACGTGGTTTGAGCAGCTTAAACTGTTTATTTACATTTCAAATTTTTACAGAGATGAGTTACAAAGTCGTGGTGAGAAAGATTGATAGTTTAAATTAGAACTTTTTACTTCAACTTCTCAAGAGGTATCTAAATGATACTACAAATCTAGCTTGATTCTCCTCAGTAGGATCAAGGATTCAGAGATATATATAATCATATAGTTAGACCATTGTTTTAGTAATACTAGCTGCTTATTGATATGATAAAAGTGCAGGCACCAGTAAGATCTCAGGTTTATAGGTGATGTGTTAGGCCCTGCAACGATGTGTAAGGCCAGAAGGGGCAGAAGGGTGCTACGAGAGGCAAGGACTGCTAATGCCTATACTGGTGGGGGGTGTATGCATAAGAAATGTAGAGACTGATCTCTAGCCCCTAAAACCTATGAGCCAGAGTCCCTATTTATTCCTCTAGCTTACTGTCAGAGCTGACGTGGCCCTACATGGTTGTCATGCAGCACAGCCTTCTGCAGGGATTCTGGAGGGAAGCTGCAGACTTGGCCGCAGTTGTCAGGTGATGTTTAGTTTAGCCATCTAGAGTTGGAGTGCTTTTATGGTATAATATGATGAAATAGTAAGAATATCTTGTTCCCTACTTGATTATAGTAGGTTAGTATAAGGTTGATTATTCCTTACTTAAGTATAGTAAGCAGGGAATAATCAGATACTACAGTTTCATTAATCCTACTGTCTTCTTAGGCTTATAGGAGCTTATAGCTTATAGCAAATATGGATTTAAGCTCCTTATTCTCAAGAACTTTTAAAAGATAGTATTCAATGATTGGCATACCATAGTAATATATGAAGTATGCCTAATACTTTCCTTCAACTATCTCAAGCTGTTGGTGATGGCAGTTATAATCAATGCTTAACTCATTTTTCAGACGATTAACTGATATGATTGTGGAATAGAAGGTAGATGAATAGGCTATATTGTTTACAATAACCTCTCTGATCATTCTTTTGCTGCCAGATCTTATCTTGACAAATATCTTCACTCTGCTATAGCCTAAGAGCTCAGTAAACATATCTCCTACCTTCACGTGAGCTAGTATAGTAGTATACTTAATAAAATAGCTCATATCATTCATAACATGAATAGTGCTGCAAGTATCTACTATAATACTATCTCTCAATATGTACAGTATATCACTTGATGTCAGAGAGATCATATAGGTAATCTTGTCATCTGAAAACTAATATCCTCTTTCACGTACTGCTGATGAGCCAGTTCCAGCAATCCTATTAATAGCGTTATTGTCTGTTTCCTTTTTCTTTTTTTTCTGCCTACTTTTGCAGCTTTCTGTCCTTTTTCATTTGATTATAATGATTGATTGACTCCTTAACATGTGTTCTATTGTCACTTTTACAAAGCCATAGATCTACCTTCTTCTGAATCTCTGTCAACGGAGCAACGTCGCGTAGTGCAAGGGAGCACAGCAGTAGAACTCCGTATCTTGGTGT
>FQSS02000052.1:0-11603 GCA_900128795.2 Malbranchea cinnamomea
CGTATCAATGCTTTGCACGAGTGGATGATTATTGTATATACCCGCTCTGTTTGTCCCGGCATGTTTAGTTGTCTATGTGTCTGCATTCCACATCGCCGAATTCGTGTTTAGAATGCATATACCATCCAATCTCAGCTGAACCACCTGAATACCAGTGACACTTGCCCTTTCTGCTCAAGAAACTTGGATAATAACCCTAGAAGAGAAAAAGAAAAAGAAAACTAACCAGCTGCCAAAAAAAAATCAGTGAACAATAGCAGATGTTACTTGTAAGAATAATAACCAAGTCACAGAACGCCATACACCGCCATGCTTGACAAAAAAACTAAACAAACATGACATGGAGAAGAGTGCATACGAAGCGGTGGCGGTCGTAAGAAAGAAAACATACAATCCATGCCCTCCCTGCAAGGTACCTTCGTTCCTGTCGATTGAAATATTCCCGCGGTAGACAAATCCTTCCAATGTCCCGGACCAGACAAGACCCAAAAAAAAGAAGAAGAAGAAGACGAAGAATGTTAACGCAGAACAGTGTGGACATCAAAAATTTAAAGTCCACCAGTCTCCATCTCGCAACGGTCTCGCTCAACGCAGTCCAGGCACCAGACGATGTCCTCCCCGTACTCCGTGAAACCTTCCACGGCGCAGGACGAGCATATTTTCCGGCCCTCAACGTGGATGTCTGTATCTAATGCTTGCTTCTCAGTTATCGTATCGTCCGCTCCGGTACTCGTGCTAGCACTCGAATGCGTTCGAGGGGCAGAAGGTGCCTCGAAAAATTTGCGGCAGTGCGGACCGAGACATTCTCGCAGACAGATGTAGCACGTCCGCCTACCGCAGAGCGAGCAGTCTGCATAGGCATCGAGAACCGAGCGGGTCGTCGGACGGCGGTGGCAGATGTGGCAGGGCGAAAGACCAGTGGCAGACTTCGAGGGAGAGGTGGTTGTGGGGTTGTTGCCTTGTTGGGTGTGGGGACGCTGTTTCTGGAAGGATTGTAGGTTCGTGGAAGAGGAGCATCGCGGGGTGGAAATGGGGCTGTCTGAAAGGGAAAAGAGCTCATGAGTTTCGGACTGGGGGGGGGTCAAGCCTGGATATAGCTTTGATGGAATCGGCAAGGAGAGTTGGTCGAGGGGTTCCACCCGTCGTCTCTTTAAGGGAACGGGTTGGAGACGAGGACGCAGGCATGTTGCACGACTGCAATCTGTTGGAAGTTTTGTCGGGGCAGAAAACACTTCTCTTCCTTGCTGATGGAGCTTCTGGTTGAAGTGGTCTGAATAACATCTGCTCAGGAGGGGAATGGTCAGCTCTCATTTTTCGTGGCATATTAAGCCTAGATGCCCGAATTCAACTTGGGCAAGAAACTCACATGTTAGCAGTTGACTCCTTCCCCTGTTCCTCAACCTCTCTTTTCCTCTTCTTGAGAACCAATGGATCGGTCGAAACTGGGAGCTCCTGCTCCCGTGGCGTGCAGCCACCCATCATGTCGGCCTCATAATGAGTTCGAGTTGGAGCGGGATTAACGCTCGAAGGCATTCCAAGAAACCAGACGCTGCTCCAGAGTCGATCTCCAGCCCCCAGGATATCGTCAAGCTGGTACAAAACACACCAGCCATAACAGAAAAAGCTGGTTAGGATGTAATGTTCTGCTTCGAAAACTGAAGGAAGTTTGAGATGGGGATGGAAGTGGAGTGCCGGTTGCTGATTGGACGGATCCCCTGACTTTGCTGCCGCCGCTAACCAAACATTATTACTTTTCTGCTGCGAGGTCTTCACACGAAAGCAACTTCATCTCCATGGAGATTTACGTCGTCGTAGTAGTACTACTTGGTCATGTTGTCATGGAAGTGACATATCCTGTCTCATGCCTTTGTGCCTGTGGATTACAGGCAGTTCACGTATGAAAGGAAATCAATTACACCATGAAATACATCACTTATGTGGCATCAGTACTATGTACTTGGTACAGAGGTTGCAGAGGTTCCGGTTAGAAACAGCCAACTCATGTGTCAGTCAGTTTCTCAATGACGCCATCCCAGTGAGCATAGTGCCCTTCGCTTTACGCGAAGCGTTGGCAATCCTCATGTCTCTTCCCATCGAGTTTCTTCACGGTAATATACACAGTATGCTTCGTCAAGCCTTTGGTGCCTCCTTGATTGGTAGTACTACTCTTCGACACGAGAGCCATGTGTCCCCATGTAGTGATAGAAATACTAGATTATGGCCAGTCATGATTACCTCGCTTTCCCCTTCTGGCAAGACTGGCAGGTCTTGCAGTATGTGGCAATGCTTTTCCCTCCAAAGTGGCACAGAGCTCAAAGCTTGTTAACGTCCAGTGTTATTCGGGTCGGTCATGGCAGGAAGCCTTTTATATCTGACTGATGAACAGGACTACAACAAAATCTGAAGAGTAGGATTTTGCTGTGGTCCCTGTGATAGAAAACCTCCATTTGCAACAGCAAAAGGGAGAGAAAAAAAAGGAGATGCAAATGTGACATTCAGAGTTGGCAGCTGAGACAAAGGGCATCCAGTCCAGAGTTGGTTTTGGGTGAGAAGCAGATCATTGTCCAGAAGAGGCCTGATGTTGGACAGATGAAAATCAGTTGGACGTGCTAGCAAGGAGGTCTTCTCTAGTAGGCATCTGAAATGCATCAAGCTAGTCTCCAAAGGGAAGCAAACACAAAAATACTAGGTTACAAACGGTATAAGTCTAGATAAGTTAGGTGTCTCCGCATGATCTGTCAGCACAAGACACCGCCGATTGATCTGTAAAACGCCCTTTGGCTCCTAACAGCCCCACCCCAAGATTGGCAGCCGAATCTCCGAACTCAAGGTCAACCGCTGTCCATCGCACGCACCAATGTCGTCGTGCGTGCTCCTTGCCCAAACTCCCCCGAAGGATAACTGCCAGCTAAAACTTTCATCAATTCTATCTTCACTGAATCGGAGCTTCGAGTCTCATGTGTCTCTCGTGATTCCCAAGTGCTAGTACTACATACTACTAGTATTATTATTCCTTACAATTTTCTGACAGGCAGTCAGCCAGCTGCCTTTACGTTGAGGGGCAAAGAATGGCAACTTATGACAATCAGTGCGTCAGCACTCATTCATCCCTTTTCTTTCCATTTTTCTCTCCCTCTAATAGTAGAGAATTAGTGGAAAACCCCAGCTCAAACAGCAGCATCCTTCATTAGAGACTCTCCCATGGGAGATTCTCAACCTCATTCTGCTAAAGGTTCGCTACTACTTACTACTACCGTGACATGCGTTTCCAATTGACAAAGATAATGAATCCTCTTTGCACATATATGTGGGGATAGAAGGGAAAAACAAAAAGGAAATTGAAGGAACAGAGGGCAGAAGAAAACGCAGCTAATGAGGCGCCATGTCTGCAGCTTCCCAGAAGAGAACTAGCAATCATCAGCACACTATCCCGGCGCCTCTATAAAACTGCAACTCCTCTGGTGCGCCGGTACGCCGTGGTTCGGGTGAGCTCGCACCCAAAACTGGGTATGGTAGTGGTAGGCCGCACGACCAACATCAAACACCTTCTCAACTACCTGAGCTGTACCGGGCTACAGTATACCAGGGATCTTACCTTTCACGCCGAGTATCACTTGGGAGATTACATCTGTGCCTCTGACTACGCAGATGAACTCAATCAGCTTGGAGAACAGGAGGAAAATGAGCTGAAAAGATGGTATAAAGACGGCTCTGACCTTGTGAAGTTACTCGAGCTCATTCCGGACAATTCCCTCCGCTCGTTCAAGTAAGCCACATCTCGAGCTCCTCTGGTGGTCTAACCCAGAGACCTGTGAGAGACTCTAGAGGTACTGATGAAGTATAGATGGTTCCTTGGTTCGTGTCTGCCGAAACAGATCGCAAGCAAAGGGGGTTATTTGCCCGAGAGACAAAAGGCCATTACGTCTCTATCACTTTTTACCTGTGCCAGCACATGCAGCTACTACGATGAATATGACGAAAGTGATGGAGTCGATTTTACACAGTTCAGATCCCTGGAGACGCTGGAATGGACAGGACTAGCAGGGAAATGCAACTTAAGAGCACTTCAAAGTTGTTTACGTGCATCAGCCACCACATTGAAGGATCTCCATCTCGGCTTCTTGAGTGACCGTATCTCTCTCGACGCCGGCACACAGCCTGCGTTCATGCTCTCTCGGGTTTTTGGACTTGAACGAGAAGAGCACAGACTCTTGTTCCCGTCTCTCGAAACGCTGTCTCTTCGATTCGCCCCCATCGGCTCAAACCTAGCCCAGATCGCCTCCGTATTTCCATGGGAGAAGCTTCGGACGCTGAGATTGCACGGTGGCGTTGACACTTGCGAACTGCTCCAAACCGTGGCGGACACTGGCCGGTTACTCAAAAGACTGCGTCGCTTGGAATACCTTTACGACAGTCCGTATCCGCAGCATGACAGCATAAGTAGCTTAGATGCGCTGGTCAGCTTCATGGATGCATGCGAAGTGCTCGAGGATGTTTTTCTCGTGATTCAGAACCCAACAACAGCCTATTTGGAAGCTCTTCCCCGATATTCAAGGACCATGAAGCGACTTGTATATCACCAAAGACGTCGCATCGATTCACCGAGTTTCGGACTTCCGAGGGTGTGCGATCTGCCAAATATCAAAGGCACTGGACTTTTGCGCGTTCTTGAGACCGCGAAGCTTGACTTTCTCGGGGTGTGCATTGAGCCTGTGGATCTAGTGAGTAGGCCCCATTCCTTGGCAAGTGATGTCCAACCTCATTACCTTCCTCCAACCTTTTCTCATGCGTTCGCACAGATAGCATACCTGATAGACGTCTTCCCGCGGCCGACCATTAGAGTCCTCCACATCAGAGCTCACCACACCAGTCTCACGTGGAGTCATGCCGTATATCAGGAAGTTACCAGAGAGTTAGGCGCACTTGCAATGTGGGCTTTTGGATCGGATGGACTTCCCGAACTGCAGCTTCTCATATGGGGCGACACGTCGAATGATTTTCGCGCACCATACAATCGATACTTAGTCCGTGTCCCGGGGGTAGAGGCGCCCAATTCGACATTTAGGGAGATATCGGTTGACGAAGTGAGAAGGCTGCATGTTGTTGAGGAGCATAAGCATGCGCTTGAGGCGTGTCCAATCGAGTCGGTTGGGGCGCGGGGCTGTGTGCCGTTTTGATATTCAAGACATTTGTTTTCTTCGAATATCAGGAGGACCTGGATCCTTCCAAAATAACACTATCCGAAACGAGCTCTCTGAATGTAACTTGAGCTCTTTCATCCCGGGACTCCTGAACCTGGTCTATCGGAGTGGCAATCAATCTTCCCCGCAAGCAGTATACCGGATACCTCACTAAGCCATGCTGCCAAGCGCAGCGTCACGAAATGGGGCATGGCCGATTCGCCAAAGACTGATCTGAAATGAATAGGATTGCATCTGGCGTCCAAGCGGGGCCGTCAACTGTCAAAAGTGCAGCTCAGACGTTCTAAATGTCCTGCCAAGCTTGTGGAGCTCCATTCCGATATCTCCACAATCGATGGGCAGATTTCGGAACTGCCCCAGCTGGGGCCCCGGGCCGCCCCGGATTCTTATCAAGGGCCCACCAATGGGTCGGCTCCCACGCAATTAATTGATATTGTGTGGCTTGTTATTCACATGGAATAGAGCAGCTGCCCAGTATTTCAGAGCAACTATTTTAACGTATTATCTCCCAGTAGGACAACGTCTTTGGTTGGGGAGAGCAGAGAAGTGGCCATGCGGGATTACTTCCCGTCCAGCCGACACCCTGTCTTCCTCACTAGAATGTCCAAATGCCGACGATCATATTACTATTTCTTTTCCCTAGGTATTAGGCGGCTTTTGGAAGATGTCTTGCACCCAAATTTCTTCGAACGTGGAGGAAAGATAAAGAGGCGAGCCTTCTCTGTCACTCCACGCGTCTCATGCTCCGAGTTCCTTGAGAACCTACAAAATCTCTTGGGTACATAGCTGTCCCTTGTCGAACGCAGCCACTATGTCGATTGAGGAAGAGAAAAACACCGTCCCGGCCCAAGAGGACAGTAAGGTTGTAAGTCAACACCCGGCAAGCCATTACATTGAGTCTCTATCACGAATGAGCCAGAGTGCTAATACTAGGAATTCTGTCATATCCAAATTATCTACGGCTCCAAAAGGCTGTTACCACGAAAGTAGTTATTGGGGATGAGGCTTTTCAGCAGGCATTGATAAAGGAGCCTCCTCGGATGCTCCAACATCCGATTCTTATCCTCGCCAGTTTCGTCGCATTCTGCTGCTCTACGAGTAACGGCTATGACACTTCTCTCTTCGGGACGTTGTTAGCCAATGAGCACTTCAAGGACTTCTTCTCGGTGTCGAATGCCGGCATTGAGGCAGGTATCGTCACGGCCATCTACCAAATTGGTGGTGTCTCTGCTATCCCGTTCATTGGCCCTGCGATTGATACATGGGGACGACGCGTTGGGATGTTCATCGGTTCTTTGACCATCGTTGTGGGCACCATTATCCAAGCATGCTGTGTCACAAACGCCAGCGTTCCCCAGTTCATGGCGGGGCGTTACTTTACTGGGTTCGGCGTGGCCATTGTTGCGGCAGCTGGGCCAGTGTACGTGGTTGAGCTGTCTCATCCTGCCTATCGCGGAGTCGTGACTGGTCTCTACAACGTCATGTGGCCCGTTGGTGCTCTTGTTGCTGCTGGTGCTGCACGTGGCGGTCTCAACTACGGAGGGACCACCTCCTGGATGATTCCTATTGGCCTTCAGATGATGTTCCCTTGCATTATCCTGTTCGCCGCCTTGTTCCTCCCTGAATCGCCGCGGTGGCACTTCACCAGAGGGCAGCGCGAGAGGGCCCGAAACACCCTCACGCGGCTTCATGGCGGTGGAAACCCCGAGAGCGAATGGGTGAAGCTTCAGCTGACTGAGTACGAGGAATTTTTGAAGATGGACGGTAGCGACAAGAGATGGTGGGATTACCGCTCCTTGTTCAAAACTCGGGCGTCATTCTACCGTCTCATGTGCAACTGCCTCGTTTCCACCTTTGGACAATGGGCTGGTAATGGTATGCATGGCTTCTCTTTTCTTACTGATGAGGGGCACGCACTGACTTTTTCGAGTGTATAGGTATTGTATCCTACTTCCTCAGCGCCTTCCTTGACATTGCTGGTATCCACGGGTCCATTCGGCAGACCGACGTGCAGCTCGGCGTCACCGCTACGCAGATTGTCTTCGCGTCGCTCGGTGCGACCTTTGTCGACAGACTTGGCCGTCGTCCAATGCTCATCACGGTCAACCTTGTTTGCACTCTTTGCTGGATCGGCATGATCGTTCCTTGTTCCATTGCAAACGTGTCGAGCCCAGACGCAGCAGATGTGGAGAACGTTTCGACGTCGGTTAGTTCGGCCGTCGTTGCCTTTGTTTTCATTTTCCAAGCCTGCTACTCTTTTGGCTGGACGCCAATGCAGGCTCTCTACCCGGTCGAGGTGCTCAGCTTTGAGATTCGCGCCAAAGGCATGGCTTTCTCAAGTCTCTTTACCAATGCTGGTAAGTCTAGATGTGATTTCCCAAATACCCTCCCAGGATGTACTGAGTAAATACTTACTCTTCTACTTCCGGTCCACACAGCCCTGTTGTCCAACCAACTTGGAGTTCCTGTCGCCCTCGAACGCATTGCCTGGAGAACGTACATCATCTTCTGCTGCTGGTGTACTGTCCAAGCCATCATTATCTACTTTATGATGCCCGAGACGAAGAACCGCACTGTAAGCCGCTACCATACATCCATGCCCCCGCCACTTGAGAATAGTGTAGATGAACTAATTTCTTTTTCTTCTCGTCTTTCTCAATGACACAGCTCGAGGAACTCGACGAAATCTTCGCCGCCAGAAATCCCGTTAAGAAGTCGCTTGAGAAGAAAAAGTTGAACATCGACGCGAATAAGAATATTCTGCATGTTGAAGACGCTGGTGCTGCCAGAGTCTGAGTGGGAGAGCGGACCGTTATTTGCGGCCATGTACTAGCGTACTTGACACAAGTCAGCAACGCCACGTCTGACCATTCATTTGCGTGGTGCATGGTGATTGATGAAGGCTCGTATATGCTACCGCTGGGTAGAAGACCTTGTTAACCAACTCGCCAGCAGCCAGAACACACACACACACACACACACACACACACACTCTCTCTCTCTCTCTCTCTCTCTCTGTGAGTGTGTGAGTGAATGTGTGGTTGTCCTACTATGCATGATCATTACACGGATACCATTAAGTCCTATTTCATTTCTTCACGGATTTCATCTGCACAGGTTAGCTACCGGTCTTAATTTAACTTCATATTACCCCTCTTTTGTCTTATTTTCTTCTTGCCGAGCTTGGCGTTGTTAGAGTAACCTGTGCTCAGGGGGTCTATACCTACCGACATCTTCTGACAGGGAATACGGGCTGGGACAGTGACTGTTCCAGGGGGTATAAAGAAGGTGATAAGACCGTTGTTAAGCACATTTAGGTGGTGTTCGGCCCGGCATTCCACTCTAGCAAGGACTTTAAAGGACGATTCTGAAGCGATATCTTTATAAAGTGGCAAGGGTTGTATGCAACCTACAATAGGAGATGAGTTTTTCAGACATAGTAGTAGTAATCACCATGTTTCGTGTCTTGCTCTAAAAAGGCAGGTGTACATACAGTACTACACAGGATAGTACTAGTGAAAGGAACACCAGCGGTCAACGCCTTGACAACATGCGTTTAAAACAGGTGCGACGACTCCCTTCCCACATCACAGATACTCTCCCAGCGAATATTCCTCAGCCCATTGGGCACCGACAGGCCCTCGACCGTCCAGGTGGCGACGGCCAGCTCGAACGCCCAGGCCAACAACGTCTTTCCCCAATGCGCGCGTCGGCCCCAGACGGCGCCCTCGATGACGGCGCCAATGCCGTTCAGGAGGAAGAAGGCGGCGATGCGCAACAGCGCGTCGACGGGTAACAGCGGCGCGAGGGCGAAGACGTGGAAGAAGCCCATGAGCCCGAACGAGGCGACGATGCCGATGGCGCGGGCGAACGACGCGGGGACGCCGTAGACGGGGAGCGTGCGACGGATGGGGTCGTAGGCGAGCGAGCGACAGGGGCTGGCAAAGGCGCTGTGCCACGTCTCGCTCCAGAACGAGCCGAGCGAGGAGGCCTTGTAGATGGGGCCGAAGAGCGGCGGGCTCGTACGGTAGCGCAGCATGAGCTGCAGCGACTCCCAGAGCACGTAGATGGCTAGCAGGATCTGGAGCGCGAGCACGGTGGGGTGGTGCTGCGGGAAGCATAGCTGGAGGATGGAGAAGAGGAGGCCGTGCAGTGCGAGATTGGCGGGCTCGGAAAATTCGAGCATAAAGCGTCGTCTGGGCGGTTTGGCTCGTGGGGTTGTTGTCAGTGGCTCTGCTGTTGGGCTTGCGACGGCCGCCGGAGCTGGCGTGGTGCGGATGTGGTTTGGGATGAACGACTCGTAGCGTAGCTCCGTCAGGAGGATGAGCGCAATGACTGCGTCTGATGGACGTTTGTCGTAGGCATAGCGTGGAGGAGAGTGTCTTCGGACATAGAGATCAAGCGCCTTCATGATGCCGATTGCAACTAAGTAGTAGTAGTAGTAGTAGCAGTAGGAGCATAACGTCAGTATGTACTAGTGTCCATACTTCAAAGTAAAGCACCAAACTAATAGTAGTCTGTACACATGGTATAGTTACCTATGCAGGTACATCCTCAGGTCACAGATTGTCGAGATTAAAAGAAAGAGGAAAAGACTCACCACCAAAGAGTTGCAAGCTCCTGACGGCACTGCAAGGCACCACGACGGCCCAGCTGCTATACAGGAACGCAAGTACGGAGAGCCATGCCAGAGCCCCGAACCGCTTGACCTCCCCCCTGACCAGCGCATAGAGCGTAGCATAGAGCAAGACAGTTGGCAGAACGAGCGACTGGACGGCGAGGCGCAGACTTGCGGATACATCTGCCAGTGCATGACGGGCTTCGGGAGAGAGCTCCAGAGCAACAGGCTCGGTCGGGAACCAAGACGCGAGTGGCCAGGGGATCATCCTGGACTGCGACGCTTATACAGTCTTGACTAGTATCGTGGAGCTGTATCGAAGGGCATGCGGGGATGTTTTCAATCAGAAAAGTGGTAGCCTAGTAGCTACTGGTCTGTTATGAAGCGACGGCCTCGACTGGGTCCGTTTCTCACGATTGGGACCAACGTCTTGCCACCGGGTGTCACAGCCAAAGCAGCTGGCAAGCAGCTCGATTGTCGCGACTTGAAATGTCAGGATATCAGTCTTTTTGAAGGGAGTGCAGCAGGACAGCAGAAGTAGTGGTACGGATAGTACATGTGGTATGTGTGGATGCAGTGATATGAGGATGTCGTCAAGTCCTCGAGGAGTGAACGACGATGTCACACATGGACACTCCTCAAAAGTAGTGGTGTCAACAAGTGATACATGATAAATGAGGTGGCAGACTGCAATAGAGCGATAGGATGTGACACTTGATCAAAGACCAAAGGATTGATATCTCAACACTGAACTGTGCAATCATGAAGTAGTAGTATCCATGTAGTGAAAAATAAAAAAGGGACTGTGGACAGGAACATCTCACTCACCAATAATCACTTGACGGATGAACGTCAACGTAGCACCTGAATACTCCTCTACATAGTCGTATGTATTCATCTCATGGTTGCTGTCCTGTTGGTTCTGTGCCTCTCTTGCCGCAGCAACAGGGTGGTACATACTAGTATGTAGTCTGTATTAGAATGTGATGTCTGTCGTAGCTGAGCAGTGGGATGTTGTGCAGAGCGATGATCATCAGGGTCTCTGCCTTTTGCCATGACTTTCCTTTTTTTTTTCGGCTTCGCATCCCGGGTTGAATTCATGAACACATCTTGTTTTTCCCCGCGCGAAAGGGGGCCGGGCCTGGCAGCCGAGAGGGTGTCGACCCCAGATCTCTCGGAGAGGCGCGATTCATCTCTCTGTGCAACAAACATGGTAGTAGTGTTCACCTTGGAAGAGAGCTTTACTCTGCCCGTGAAATAGTACTACTGTACAGTAGTACAGTAAGTATACCAGCACACACTGGACGGAGACGTGTGTTCGTGCTTGCAGCCCCAGGGATTCAGCTTCTCATCCACAGTAGGAATGGCCCAAGAAGAGCCCTCCATTGCTGGTTGACTGTTCTGCTTCCTACTTTTCTCTGCGTCATCCAGCTCTTGACAGTGGTCGTACCTACTGGTACTTACATGTTGCCGTGAGAATAACCCCCTTTCAGCTTGTCAACTGGTATCAACTACACAATCGCCTACAGAAAGATCCCGCTCCAATGACATACGACAGGTCTTCTACTGGTTATCAGATCCCCAAAGCACACGGACTCGTAGCCAGGCCCATCTCCAAAGCGACACATCTCCCGGCCTGGCGCACCACCTCCATGTACGTCTTCCTTTGCGACCGGAACGAGTTCAAGAAGAGAGATCCAGATGCTCAAAATCGCCCTGAACAGCACTCTGGATCCGACCATACCCGAACCCTTAAAAAGATAACTCCAACCACGAAACCAAAA
>FQSS02000754.1:5045-21208 GCA_900128795.2 Malbranchea cinnamomea
TTAGTGAGATACTAGTTTTGTTGGTTTTTTACTGGGAGAGTGGTTCCCTGTCGCTCTAGGAAATTGAGCTCCGACGTCGATTTCGAACTCGACACACCTCAGAATCCAATGGATCGCACTCCTCCGAGAACAGTAACCAGGGCCACCGCCTGCAGGATGGCTCATATGGGCGAAGAAGAGATGCCTATCAGGTTTAGCAGCAGCCGCCTGCCTAGGACCCTGGTTGACGATGACCCGACGCCATCGGAAGACCCCACCCAAGCTCCGGAGAATGTCCAGGTCAACCAGAACCAGGAGATTATCCAGGAAGTTGTACAGTAAGCGATGCAGCAATTCATGCAGCTCATGCTGAACAATTTCCAGCCTCGATCTAAAGAATCGACGCAAGGCCAGGATGAAGATGCCTGGAACCGACATAATGAATCTGAAGGACCCGACGAATTTGGTCCTAACTCTGACGACGATGATGAACTGGCAGAGCTCTTTGGCTTTGAGTTAGATCCCAACTCTAGAGCTGGTCGAGCAGTTACTACCTTTCGAGAGAAGGTCAAGCTAGTTAAGAGGCCAATTGCCCTAACTGGCACTGCATCCTACTTGAGTTGGAAGTAGAGCATCCTACAAGGGGCGCGCCAAGCCGGAATCGATTATATTCTGACCAAGAAACAAGTCAGACCTCCGAGCGATTGTTACGATACAAAAGCTGTTTGGAATAAATATAACAGCTGGTTATATGCCTTCATGTGGACATCAATTTCTACACAAGTGCTTTCTCACTTCAAGCCACCAGATGAGAACATCGTATATAACCTCTGGAAGATCCTAGAGATCACCTTTGCTTTCTCACTTCAAGCCACCAGATGAGAACATCGCATATAACCTCTAGAAGATCCTAGAGATCACCTTTGCTGAACGACCGCAGACTACGCGCCATCGCCTTCTCTATGAACTCAACTTTATGACGTCTAAGTCAATGGGTGGAGACCGACCGTATATTGAAAGGCTACTTGCTATCTGTACTGAGCTTGAGCAGCTAGGCTACGTTGTCCCGGACTTCATCTACTTTGACACGTGTATGACAGGCATATCTGCCAAATACCGTGAGTTCTTGCAGAACCGAATAAATCAAGCCGTTAAGAACGAAGACCGACTACCTAAAGAGGATCTTGATACAACACTTCGGGATATTCTAACGCGTTTGCAAGTTACCCCTCCATACGATAATGGTGGTAATTTGAGCTCCAGAAAGAGCCCAACAAATACCGCCAGAGATACTAAGAATAAGGACGCCAAAGCCGACGATAACAAGGATACGAGTGGTAGTGGCTCTATTAGAGGCGTACACCAGGGCTATGGAAGAGGCTGCAGGCTTGGTGATAGAGGGGAATACGAAGGGATCTACACAGCAGGATTCTACATTGGGAACCCTTCAGCAGGCCATTGCATATACCTGCATCGAAAATCGAACACCACAATCTCTCTTGTACTATTCAACCTCACGGCAGTCTATACCTCGAGAATGGATTTTAGACTCTGGCTCTAGCTCCTACGCTACCCCAAATCCTACTGTCTTCACATCATAGTCCAGAGATTCTCTTCACATCATGGTCCAAAGATTCGCCTGATCTCTCTTGTACTATTCAACCTCACGGCGGTCTATACCTCGAGAATGGATTTTAGACTCTGGCTCTAGCTCCCACGCTACCCCAAATCCTACTGTCTTCACATCATAGTCCAGAGATTCTCTTCACATCATGGTCCAAAGATTCGCCTGGGATGACGCTAACGATGGTGAACAAGTCGACCTCGAAGGTTGATACGCGAGGTACTGCTGAAATCTTCCTGGATGACGGTACCCTAACCTTGAATGACGCCCGCTTAGTGAGAGGTTTAGGCGCTAACTTGATTTCCCTCGGCCAGCTGGTCTGCGAAAGATATAGCTTCAACCAAACTACCTATAGTGGTAGTCGTTTTATAACGATTGAGTCACCTGATAGGACCCTTTCATTTAATGCCGAGTTGACTGATGACTCTGTATGGATTATTCAGAAAGCTCTAAGACCTGCCCGGCTCCTCTGTTACACCATCCTGACGTCCAATGCTACTATATGGCCTGAAGTGGTCACTACCTCTGTTGAAGCTGCTGAGAGGGACAACTCCTTGCTCTCATTAGGTCGATAAACCTCCAACACAGTGACTGGCACCATGGGATCCTGGCACCGATGCTTCAAACACCTTAATGAGCATGACATTGCCGCACTCACAAGAGATCCCCGAACAGGTATAAGGATCTCTGGAGCTAAGCTGTTAGGGTTTTGCGATACCTATAAAGCGGCAAAAATGGTGAAGAAACCCTTCAAGCCGATGACCCGATGCACCCGACCTGCTGCACGGGTATTTATCGACCTGATAGGTGGGGGGAAAACTTTGTTCGACACCGAGGAATGCCATACGATTGGTGGGTAAAAATACGCACTGTTGATTACTGACGATGCTACACATTTTCGCTGGCTTTACCTGCTTAAATCAAAAGCGGAAGCCACACCTGTAATTAAGGACTACGTTGCTATGATCGAGGCAACCTCCGGATACTCGATTGGTTACATCCATTCAGAAAGTAGACGTGAATTTATCAATGAGTCATTTACCAAATTTTATTTGTGGAAGGGTATCCAGATGGAAGTAACCCTGTCCCACACGCCTGAGCAGAACAGCCTGGCCGAACGCACGAACCGGATTCTCTTTGAACGTGTTCGGAGCCTACTGATTGATTCGGGCTTGCCGAAGAAACTCTGGGGCGAGGCGGCCAAAACCGCCACTATGATGATAAATTTCTCACCAACTTCCATGGAATTATTTGGCTGCACAAATAAGAAACCCCTTACACCTTTTGAAGCCTGGACTGGTGTTCAGCCTTCATACGAATAGATCAAACGCTGGGGCTGCGAGGCTTTTGCTTCAGAAGGGGATACGAAGCTCGACCTGAGGGCACGCAAGCTCCGCTTTGTAGGATACCATGGCTACAGCATATATCGTCTCTGGGACTCTGACTCTGATGCTATTTACCTTTCCTGAAATGTTGACTTTAATGAAAGTGAGCCCACATCTCTTTGCACAAATCTATCTATAGAAACCGATGATGACCGGCCCGATGATGTTAAACTTCTAGAGGAAGTCGACCTTGTCTCCCTGCTAGGGTGGCAATACAGGCTCCTGAGCTATCTAGTGAAGGAGCGGCCAGATGTTTAGCCATTTCAGCAGCATGTGTATTAAGGCCAGAGAGAAGAGATACCATATTCAAGCTCATAGATCCTATAGGACTAATATCAGGGTATTTAAACATCTGAGCTATGCCATGTGTTGCTACCCTGGCAGGGAGAGATGGAGAATGCGACATAGATGGACTCTCCTTTGATGAAGAAGAAGTCTTGCGTCACGAGAACAGAGACAAGGAATCTGCGACGGCTGACCTACCTGTGCTCAGTACCCGCACCGATATTCCGAAGACCTTAGCCGAAGCTAAGGCTTCACCTGAGTGGCCACATTGGCATGCCGTAATGATCAAGGAGGCTGAAGGCCTCCACAATCGGGGTACTTAGACGCTTGTAGAAAAGCAACCAGAGATGGAGGTTCTAAGCGGCAAATAGGTGTTTGACCATAAGTTGAATAATACTGGCGGCACTATTCGATTTAAAGCCCAATGGGTCGTATGTGGTTTCTTCCAGCAACAGGGCCACCACTATTCGAAGACCTATGCGGCTGTAGTTAACAGTACTACGACAAAAGCTCTATTCGCAGTTGGGACAGCACGTGGGTAGAAGTCCTGAACGATAGACTTTGTGGCAGCTTTCCTGTATAGGAAGTTAAACTCCAGTGAGGTTGTTGTTGTCAAATTGCCAACTGGCATTAAGTATGACCGTGGCCATCTTGTAGGGCTCCTACGTCAAGGCCTTTATGAATTGAAGCAAGCAGAGCAGATCTGGTATTTCACTGCCTTCGAATACCTTTAATCTCTCAGATTCTGAGTATCTCTTTATGATGTCGGCCTACTTATCCACACTACCCGTAGACTGTACCTAACACTTCACGTTGACGATTGCCAAATTCTCTCACCCAGTGAAGCTGATATCCGGCCTACTTATCCACACTACCCGTAGACTGTACCTAACACTTCACGTTGACGATTGCCAAATTCTCTCATCCAGTGAAGCTGATGTCGACTGAGCTGTGTGCCAAATATCGTGCAAATTTGAAAACAAGGACATCACCGACCAACGCCGGTATCTAGGACTCAAGCTCTCCCTTTGGCCTGATGGCCTGGGCGTATCCCAGCCACAATACATCAAAGACCTCCTGGAAGATTTCGGTATGGAAGACTGCAATGCAACCTCTTCGCCCATGAACAGGGGTTTACAGATTGAGTTCTCTCCGCCCAGTGAGGCCAAGACCTCCCTTGACGACGGCTTTAGCGAATCCAGCTATCGAAGAGGAATGGGCACATTACAATTCCTTGCGACGTCCACTCGTCCTGATATCACCTTTGCAGTCAACTACTTGTCCCACTACTTCAATAGGCCTAACTGTGCGTGTTGGCTAGCCTTTAAACAGGTCCTTCAATACCTTCGTGGGATGCTTGACAAAGGACTCTTCTTTAGAGCTTTGAGCACGAATAAAGACCTTTATCCCATCGCCTACTCTGACTCTGACTGGGCTGGTGCAGACCCGGCCTACCGATCCACAAATGGTGAAGTGATTTTGATAAACAGAACTCCTGTGGCGTGGCGAAGCCAAAGACAAACATCTACAATGAAGTCAACTACTGGAGCTGAGTACATCGCCGCCTCGAAGGCTACTTGTGAGTTAGTTTGGCTAACTGGATTGTTAACCAACGTTGGTATATTAGAAGCTCCAGACACGTTATGTACAGTGAATTTAAACATTGATAATAAAGGAGCGATTGACTTGATGACTTCAGAGGGGCTCATCCGCTGCTCTCGCTATATAGAAATTCGTTTCCACTTGCTTCACGACCTTGTCCAAAAGGGCGAGGTCAACTTACAGCACATTACGTCGACCGCCAACTTGGCTGACGGCTTGATTAAGCCTTTGGCTAAGGATCCCTTCAGGGAATTTGTACGCTGGATCAGGGTGGTGTAGATTGTAACAAGAGCCTAAACATGTACCTTTTTTTTTCTTTACGGATTTGGAGGATTTGGGCCTGCTTACCTTTATGGGTGTGGCAGCGAGAGGGGGTGTTAGGGCCACTGCCTACCCCCGATATCATGTGACCCACAATGTATGTACATATTCGGCTGTAGTAGGCTATACCTTTAATAGTAACCAATTACTCCCCTCATCAAAATGCCCATGAGTAATTGAGTTGTTAGGTAATCCAGCTCACCCCTATGTCATGTGACCCACCGTATATGTAGATGTTAGAGGTAGTCCTGGCCTAGTGCCAAGACCCCTTCGCTAATCTGACCTAGCTCAGTCATGTGACCCACGTAGATAGATTCCTCGGACCTCCTTTAACAATCCAATCCTCAGACTCCCTACAGGTTATGAGCCCTCGTTGCTGTGAAAACCACAGATGTGGTAGTCTCGCTGCATGATATATGCTTCTATCAATTAACTGTGCCAAGGTTGTAGACTCAATCGGGTAATGAGCTGCGCTTACCCTCCGAGCACTACCATAGGCAGTGCCTTGCACCAAAATGTGGATCTTAATAAAACGTGGATTTGCGAACGTGTCTGACAACCTGCACAAAACATGTGATATGTCTACAACACAAAAAGAAGACTACTGGGTTATTGTGGGATGTATGGAAGCTGCTCTGGCTTCTGTTCCAGCAGGAAAAATACCCAATCTTGCAGACCTGCACCGAGCATACTCAGTTCCTTAAGAACAGCTCCGACAGCGGTATAACGGACGGGGCACGTGTACTAACTGCGGTGGACAGAACAAGAAGCTCTCAATAGAGTAAGAAGGCGCTCTCTGTGAGATCATTGATCACGCTGAACGCTACAGAGTGCACCTTCGAGTCTGACAACTTGAAAATCGAGCAAATTGGATCCTTGCTTCATGCCTGCCGACAGTGAACACCCTCCCACCGTTGACCGTGACTAGCCTTGCAGATTCCTTGAATGACATACAGAATACTCTCAGAGGGTTTCTATACCTCTTGCAGTTGATAGGAAATGGGCACACAGTGCTAGAATTGCCTGCCTTATGAGCTCCCGAAGGAGCTACCTGACCTGAATGGCCTTCTACGCCTGAATTTAATGCTCTGAACGTGATGGGTGTCAGTGAAGATAGTTGGCACACTCCTAAACACCTTCATGAGTTCTAGATGCAGGCCTGGCTCATCACACAGTGAACTAAGAAGTTACTTACTCCTCGTATTAACAGGCGCTTGAATGTGTTCATGAAGGCTACTTGTGTGTGTCTGATCATAGGCCAGGAGGCTGAGGAGGATCTCCAAAAGGCACGAGAGCTTGCCTCACATCGAATGGGATATCAAATGGCAGAGAACAGCTGCCGAGTTATGCAGAAAGGGGGGACAATCAGAGTACAAGGAGCTCTTGATGAAATCCGTTATAGACGCCAACAAGGTGTCTGTGTCGCTGAATACCGTGCAACAGCTGAAGCTACAGATAGAAAACATCGCAGGAAGCTATTAAAATATTATCTTGAGTTCTTACATGATATTGATGAGCATTATGATCCTGATGTGTGGCCAACGAGCTCCTGAAGCCTCTTAGCGTGTGCAGGATCGTGATCCCGAACGTGTGCAGGAACGGCAGCATGGATTTCTACCATAATACACGCACTTGTAGTTTTTTTTAGTGTCAGAATGAGGAAAATAAGCATCTGTTTCTGTCCTTAATTTTTGGATTTGCCTGAGTCTTTCGTTGCATTGTTATTTCGTTATTTATTCAGGGTACTGTATTGGGAGATTTTTTAACCACGCCTACTTTTGCTATCGTTTTCTCAACCACCACATAACATTTTTACATTTCCTTTGTATGTATTATTATTCAGTCAATTATGAAGGGATTCTATTGCTCAAATAATTAATTCACGCTGTGGTTGTGGCGTGGTTGATTATTGAAGTTGGTCAGTCAAAACATCTCCAAATCCACGTTTTGCTAAGATCCACGTTTTGGTGCGAGGCACTGCCTGTGGCAGTGCTCGGAGGGTGAGCGCAGCTCATTATCCGATTGAGTCTACGACCTTGGCACGGTTAATTGAAACTATAACTCGAATTTAAAATGTGAAAATCTAAGAATTTGACGTGAAAAAATCGATTATCACTTCGCACAATACAAAAACAGACCTATGAATGGGACCCTACGAAGGAACTCGATTAAGAACTAGACTTAGAGACCAGCAAGAAGCTGAAATAATTATTGACCAAAACTTCGTATGAATGATGGCCCAATTTACTGAAGAAGAAACTTATACACCTGAGGGAGATGACCCTCATCAATCTAGCAGTGCTACTACAGATTTACAACTGCACCTACAACTTTCTGAAGTCGAACGAGAACGTGCTGAAGCTGAACGAGAAAACCTTCAATTGCAACTGGAACTTGAATACTTACATGTTCGAAATAGCACTAGCCCCAATCATGACACCAAAATTAACCGAGAAATCAACCAATTTCGAGAAGACGCAAAGATGTGACTAGATTCCAAGACCTATTATACTTTCAATGGAGCCAACTACCTCAATTAGAGAACTCAGATCCTAAGAGACACAAAACTTATTGATGCTGAAGATATTTTACTGCAGGAGCAGCTAGAACTCCCTAAAAGATCCATTGAGCTTAACTAGAAGCTCTGGAACCTGCGTGATCAATTCCTATTTACCCGCATATACCAAAGCCTACTATCTAGTATACAGAATACCTTAGGATGACCTGAAACTAAGCATGCAGCCTCTCTTTAGAAATGAATCAACGTTGAATATGCTACATCTCTAGCTAAAGAACAAATGATGGCTATATGAGCCCTAGTTAAACTATATGTCAAAGACTATGATTATCTCTCTTATCTATACCAATTTCACCAGCTACGAGCATGCCTGTGAGACCTTGGAACCTTAACAGAAGATTTTTATCATAACCTTTTTATAACCTACCTTTTTAGATTCTAATAAAGTTTTATAAAATCCAGATTAGATAAGTTCTACTCTACTAACGTATTTTACCATGAACTTGAACAGCCTTCTACTTGATTTTAAGCCTGATTTCAAACTACCAATGAGAATGTCTCAATCTCAACTCTACCTCTCGTACGTTCTTATATTCTGGGATCATCAGTACAAACAATCCTACCTTAACTGCCCAAGCAATTAGAGATCAAGGATTGAGTATTCTATCTATGGACCAACGTGACCTCTCTTCTCAACCTCGTACTATATGAAGCATGGCAAATTTGCTCTTTGAAAAGCATGGAGACAGAACCTCAGAGACTGTTGAACTTAATTGGGTTACCTGTCTCATCTAATGATTTGAGGATTTAAAGTCTAAGTTCGTACAAAAATTCAACTACAAATACTCTCTCTGCGAAGATCCGAAGATTATACAAGACTGGTTTTAACTCGTACAAGAAATCACTGAGGAATATAGGATTTTGCCAGATGATACCTACAACATGGATGAAATTAGATTTCTAAAAGGGATACGAGAATAGACGATAGTAATCAATAGAATCAATACTCTAGGATGGGCATTGGCACTAATGATTATATTCAAAGGAAAAATAGTTTCTTCATATAGGAACGATATCAAATTACCTTCTGATTGGATCATGAAGACTAGCTAGAATAGCTAGATAACTAACGAACTTGGACATTCAGCTATGAAAAGCAAATGAAAAACAGGCCAGAAAAAGAAAAAGTCAATATATTCTTCAAGGAGGTGCAGCAAAACGTGTACAGCAAGATACTCACTTCATATATAGCGAAAATGACAACCTTAGATAGCAGGATAGTGATGATCCTATACGAATAGAAGAGGATCAAACAAATGAAACCAATACTCAGGGAGGTGCTACAGTTAGAAAGCAAACTCCTCTATATTGTAGCTTATACAGATCTATTAAGCACACTACTCAGATATGTCTACAGCGTGATTGACTTGGACAAATAGTTTTTGCACTTGGAAAGAAGATAAGTAATAGAGAATTCAACTGATCATGTTCTACTTCGTGCGGGCCCCTTAGTTTCCATACTGTTAATATGCTTAATCGTTGCTGAGAAGAGTAGTGAATGGAAAATACGCAAATCTCTTTTTTTCTCTCTTTCTTTTTCTTTCTTCTTTCTTTCTTCAAGCTATTATATTCTACCAGTACTCCTCCCTGCTCCTCATATATTTGAAAAAGAAGACAAAGAAGACAAAGAGGTAAGTGCTCTCTTGACTAGACATTTTAATAACCAGCGGTTACAATTTTGCAGCAGACTGATGATTGGCAACCTGGTTGCTCCTCAATCCCAGGCTGTTTAGAAAAAATTTCTGACTTGAATGTTCTATAAATTATATGTCTAATGCCTTAATCTGTATATAAGCCTTCAAAATGTCTCCTAGAATGAGTTAGACAGGTCAGATTGGGATAATACGTACTTGAGGAACAAAGCCCAATTAGTTGAACTCAACAATGACGACCTTCCGCAACCTAGTCAACCTACTGCCTCACTTGCTATTGCAATGTCAACAACCTTTTCCACCACCTGGCTACTAGATACCAGTGCTTCATTCCATATGACCGGCCAATATTCTACTTTTACCAACTTAAGGAAGCCTATAGAGACTAAGCACATATATACTACCCTAAGAGCCTAAGGATCTGTTTAAGGTATAGGAACTGTGCATCTGCGAATCAACAATAGAACGTTAACTCTAAACGACGTACGATACATCTCTGGATTGACTTTTAACTTAATCTTATATCGTCAAATTGAGAAACAAAGATTTGACATATACCTATTAGGTAAAAAGCCTAAGCACTTTATTATACAAGATCTGATTGGATCAATGTTCAACGCCTATGCCACCGAAGGATCAAATGCATATGAACTACGAGACTGCACCAAGAGACCTGAACCTCGATATAACACTCCTAATATGTATCTCAAGACTGTTATTCTAGGGGAGGATAAACATCCATGTGGCCCTATCCTGCAGACCTATAACTAAGCTATCCGTATGAACAGAGCCAAAGACCTAACACGTCTAAATACCTGGAGATGAATCTCCAGATCCGATATATTGAAAGACAAGCCTAAAACCCCCAGATAATAGACTTACGTTAAAAAGAGTGAGTCACTAATCATGTGACTAAAATTACCCTATTTCTACTAATCAAATGGCCGAAGACAAACTGAAGAAGCCCTTATAACACACCAAGTTCAAGGTCTTTCCAGACCTTATAGGAATTAAATAATAAGTGGTTAGGTAGCTTTCTTAGTGGATCAAAGGATTAGGTCTATATCTATATTATGTATATAGATCAGTCACTCTGACCTATGCCAGGGCTGAGGGGGGGTATTGGAGGTAGTACTAGTCTAATGCCAAGACCCCTTCACTAATCCAGCCTAGCTCGGTCATGTGACTCATGTAGATAGATTCCTCAGACCTCCTCCATCAATCCAATCCTCAAACTTCCTATAATATTTAATGTCTAGGTGTCACATGCCCATATAGGGCACGTGATCTAAGAGCCAATCTTGACTAACATGTGTGTGTGTGAGTGAGTGAGTAATATTTAATGCCTGGATATCACATGCCCACATAGGGCACATGATCTAAAAGCCAATCCTAACTATAGGACGGGTAGAGTAGAACTACCTATCTAATAGCTATATACACATGTGGAGAATAGAATGCTGTACTGCTACACCAGTAAAACCTATGTGTCTGTTGCCTTTAAGCAAAGTAATCCTATTACCGTTTAAGGTTGTATTTGGGAGGATATATAGCAGGTAGGTATAGAGGGGGGAATAGAAGAGGGAGTTGGAGGGGAGGGTAGAATAGAGTTGGGTTGTAGTGTCACTATGAGTTAGTGTATTGGGCAGATTTCCTTATAGAATCTGGTTTCATTCAGCCAACTGTTGAATTCCCAGGTGCCTTTAGCAGTGACTAGAATATCGCGGAGGTTGTAGGCAGGCTGCTGACATTGTGTTGTTATGTGTCTGGTTAGACAGCAGTAAAAGAAGTGTTCTAGGGTTTTGCGGTATCTGCATAAGCAATGAAGCTCTGTATCTGTATAGTTTAGGTGGATGTGATAGTCTGCAAAGTCTCCATGACCTGTGCAGCTTACATACAACTTTTCTAGAGTAAATCATGAAAGCTTCTTCTCAATTGAGGTCTTCTGCAGGGGAATCTCGAGGTCTGTATATCGTTTAGGTACATTCTGAGCCCAGTAATCTTGAAAGGCTTGTGTAGCTCGCTCCTTCACCTGTCTGCATATATAAGCCAGTGTGGGAGATATGCCTTGTGGTATGGGGGGCCTGCTACTCTTGCTGCTGCAGCTTTGGCCTCCTGGTCAGCTTTCTCGTTGCCAGCTACTCCTGTGTGGCTAAGGACCCATCGGACAATCACTCTTCCCTTGGACATATGTGGACGCTTTTTTCTTGCTTCTCAGGCTTTCTTTACTTCTTAGAATTAGGCAAAGGCCTGTTGGCTAGATGTTTTAACCAATGATCCTAAGATGCGTATAACCTCCAGGTTATCTAAGCAGATAAGGACATTATTGACAAATTTCTAGTCTGGAAGCAGGTGATAATATTCTGCAGGCCCCGGAGAGTAGTCACAACTTCGGCATCAAAGACTTCTACTTTCAGCAGTGGTAGGTTACCTGTAGACATAATTGAGTAGCCTCTATCCCAGCATATTGCCCAGCCTGCCCCTGCCATACGTCCAAAGTGGATTATCTGGGATCCATCTGTGTAGACCATAAGTCTATTGGGTTCTGCTTCTGTAGCCATCTCTTGAAGTCCCAGGGTACCTGTTGTTTGGTATGGCTACTCACAAATCCAATCTGTGAATCCTTTTTTCTGGTAGTATGTGCCCATGGTGGTACAGCTAGAGGGTCATAAGGCTCAGTGGGCTCGATGTGCTTAGCCGTTCTGGTAAAGTGCATTGTATAGGAGGGTGTATGGGCTGCTCTCACACCTCGTCTCATAAGTAGATGCCTCTTGTCAAGGCCTTTGATTCTCGTAGCCAATATAGCGTGTTGGTGGTCAAGTGCCAGTTTGATCAGAGGGATTTCAAGCTCATGATATAGTGCTGTAGTAAGTATAATCCTGTATACTAGTAGGGCTCTCTGTATAGCTTGCCATAAGACTAGATCCAGTCGTTCCACTAGGCTGTCTACCTGATTAAAGATTTTTCTGCCTCCTACTACCTGAGATTTGCCTAGCTATTAAGCTTCTGCTCCATAGCAGAGAATAGGGAGTATACAGGCCTGCACAGCCTGCCTGAGGAGCTGTACTGGAGCACCCCTCAGAGTGTTGCTGAGTACTTGTATGCAACCAGCAACCTGCTGTGCTTTTGCTGCTATAGTGTTTATGTGCTTCTTAAAAGTAAGCTTCCTGTCTAGCCAGATCCCCAGATAGCACACTGCGCTATTTAAGGGAGTAGCATTGATTGAGTAAGCCTTCACCCCTGTATCCAATTCAATTACTGAGTTGTTGCTACATCTAGAGCAAGTGAAGTGCACCAGTTCTGATTTTCCTGTGTCAAATATGAGTCCTTCATTTACTGCCCAGCTATTTAGCAGTTTAAAGTCCTCTTGCAGAACCTGAACATTGTCCTCCAGAGAGGCTCCAGCACTTAGTAAAGCTATATCATCTGCATAGCCCATACATGCCTGTTTTCTTACCAAAGTTCCTAGGAAGAACATAGGCTAGATGAAAAGCGTGAACAGGATAGTGGATTACTGCTGTCACCAGATCTGAGGTAGCTCACTCTGGTAATACTCCTAGGAAGAACATGGGCTAGATGAAAAGCGTGAACAGGATAGGGGACATAGGCGAACCCTGGGGTAATCCTACAGGGATACTGAAACTGTCTCCTAGTAGGCCATCTATCTTGATCCTGCCTGTACGGCCAGTCATAAAATTCTTCACCTATTCAATTAAGTTTCAGGGCCATTCTTGCTCCTGCAGCCGCCTGACCATTCTTCCTGGCAGTACTGCATCGAATGCGCTCTTGATGTCCAGAGTGAGTAGGGAAACCATCTTTTCTCTGGCCCAGGATTCCTTTATATCATGGACTACTGCTGTCACCAGATCTGAGGTAGCTCACCCTGGTAATATTCCAAAGTACTAGAGATATACTACCTTTTCACGAATGGCTGTCCAGGCAAGTCTGCAGGCAACCAGGTATTCCAAACCCTTGCTTAAAGTGGATAGCAAGGCTATTAGGCAGTAGGACCATAGGTTGGCTGGATCTCGATTTGGTTAGCCAGCGTAACCAGGATAGCTTCCTTGAATAGAGTTAGATATCATCTAATTCTGAGACAGGTTCTATAGAGTGTTTCCACTGGGGCCTGAATATACTTCCAAGCCTTTCTTAATATCTCAGTAGGCACGTTGTCAGTTCCTGGGGTGGTGTTACCAGTGTTCAGGAGGGAGTTCTGGATCTCATATGCTGTAATCTCTGGGAAGAGAAGTCATGCAGAGGGGCAGCTGGTCTAGTCAATTGAAATGTCCTCCTCTGATCACTCTACGCATGTGACACTTTGCATCCTTCAGAGAACCAGGGTCTCTATATCGTTCTAGCCTTACCCTTGTTAATGCTCTCTGGTATTCCTCAGTCCACTATGGCTGACCTGTGCCCAGTCCAGTGATCTTCTTGGTGAAGGCTTCCAGGGCCATTATAAGAGCGTCGTTGATATCCTATACCAGTGCATCTAGCTAGTCTGTATTAGGAAATGTAGGATCACAAAGTTAGTACAGCATAGGAACATGTGTCTTCAGGGTTTGTTGGAAGCACTTCTCATCTATAGTTTCGATTCGGAAGCGATGATTCAGCTTATCAGGCTTTTCTTATCCTAGGAGGCTGATTCTGGTCAGAAGGGTTTTGTGATCTGAGGATGTGTACAGTCTATTTTTTACCTACATATTCACCTCAATTTGGACAAGCTTCTGGGTTACCTATACATGGTCCAATAATTTACCCCAATTTGGACAAGTCGTTCCAGCCTTACCTATGTCAATGCTCTCTGGTATTCTGGCATTCTTATAATGGCCCTGGAAGCCTCTACTAAGAAGACTACTGCCACTATGGCTGACCTGTACCCAGTTCAGTAGTCTTCTTGGTAGAGGCTTCTAGGGCCATTATAAAAGTGTCGGTGATATCCCTTGTTAGTGTACCATTGTAGGAAAGGTTCTGTACTAGGAAGTATGGGGTCACAGAGTTGGTACAGCATAGGAACATGTGTCTCTAGGGTCTGTTGAAAGCACTTCTCATCTATAGTTTCGATTCGGAAGCGGTGTGAGAGGATAGACCTCTTCATTAGCTCCGGCTATAGTAAGCCGTCGCGTGCAGCCCTCACAGCCTTTGCTACGCTGCAGCCTTCACCTTCGCAAGCAGGGCATAGGGCCTAGGGTTGTAGCCCTAGCCGAAGTCATGTAAATAGTTCACTTCGCCTAGGAGTAGTTTTTCCTCTCTTCAGCAATTCCATCGTGTTCAAACCAGACTCTACATTCGCGAATATTCGCGCCCCTTACATTTGGAATTGCTCACCCTTTACTTAGGGACCTGGCAGCTTGTACTGAGCTTAATTGCCAACCCTGCTTCGCCGCAGTTATCATCGCAGTTTCGCCACAGCAGTCTAGCAGCCTTGCCTTTTGGAGGACAAGGGTACCCTCGCCGTTCGCAGTTATGTTAGCCACAGCACCCACAGTCTCGCTAGTTTCGCAGTTTCACAGTGCAGTTCCCTTGCAGTTCTCGCCTTTCCGTATCGCAGAATTATTCCCAGTGACAAGTCATGGGCAGCCATCAGCAGAATGATGCCTGGCAGGCTTTCCAGCAGCTGGCTGGATCCCTGAACCTTCAGGGCCAGCAGCTGGCGAGTCTAGTCYAGGCTATCCAGCAGCAAACCTCTGCCTCCTCTCCTCCTCGTCGCGCCCGTCTCCCAGACCCTGAGAAATATGACAATTCCGACCCGCAGTCTTACCCACAGTTCTGCTCCAAATTACAGGCCAAGCTCACCTGTGATGCAGATGTTATTGGTAGTGTCGAAACGCGAACGTGGTACGCATTCCATTGCCTTGAAGGCAATGCCGCGAAGCGTATCCACCCCTGGATGGAACTCAACCAGGGGAACCCTGAGTTGTTCACTCCAGAGCAGCTTATTAGTCAGATGGATGCTACGTTCGATGACCCTAATCGCCGTGTTCGCGCCGCTGCGGAGCTCCGCCAGATTCGCCAGTCTAACCGCCCGTACCTTGAGTTCATAACAGATTTCGAAGGCAAGCTCCTAGCCACCAATGGTTTCGCGTGGGACGACGTCCTTAAGAAGGAATATCTTACAGAGGCACTGGATCATGACCTTCGCCTAGCAGTTGTCACTCTGAGTTCTGGGTTCACTTATACTCAGTATCGTGACGCCTTTGGAGATACCGCAGTCTCGCTTGAGCGCTTTCGACCTTCGCGTCCCTCGCGCACCCCGGGGAAGTCTCATTTTCGCCCACTGTCATCCCGTCCTGCCCCTGCTCCGGTCTCTGCTGCCGTACCTATTGCCGGACGCGATCCTAACACCATGGATTGGGAGCCCACCTCCAGCAATGCGCGCGCGAAGTGGGTTTCTGAAGCCGAGAAGGAGAGGCGTAGGAAGGAGCGCCTTTGCATTCGCTGTGGCGCCTCTGGGCACTTTATTCGCGAATGCCCATACCGCCCGGCTGCCAACCCAGCTCCTCGCGCCCGTACTGCTGGTGTGTCACCCCCTGTCATTGTTCCCCCAGTGCTAGACGATGCCGAGTTCCCCACAGAGGAGGAACAGGGAAAAGAGTAGCTCTCGTGCAAAGTCACGTGCGAGAGCCTCCTCACCGGTTGGAGCTGTTGGAGGAGTATAAGAAGGAGAAGGACGCTTTTGTGGATCCTCCTTTCGTTGTATTAGCTCAGGTTAATGAGGTAGCTAATGCAAGAACTACTCC
>FQSS02000609.1:8944-30945 GCA_900128795.2 Malbranchea cinnamomea
AAAAAGAGACGGGAGGGTTTCGCACCATGATAATTGCCACCAGGGCCGTAGGCGGGGTTTCGCGACACATCGAACACAATGCCCTTGATCGCAACCAGCGTCGGGCGGGAGGGGTCAGAGCCTACAAAGTAGACCCGGGTGCATTGGGAGACGCTTAGTCACTTGGAACTCTGCCAGGAGCATGGGTCGTAGAGGGAGAGGGAGAGGGAGAGGGAGAGAGAGAGAGAGACATACCGTCACATTTGGAGAGTTCTTCGACCGAAATGGGGTCGTACTTGGGGGGGTTCAGGTCGGTTGCTTCCTTTGACATCACCATGTTGGCGGAGAAGAGCGGGGTGTTCAAGGTGAGTTGACAGGCTACGGTCCGACAGACAAGCGTGAACGACGGACAAGCGCACAAAGGTGCGGTATTGTGATAAATCTCGATGTTCCAATCCCAGTTATCAGATAATGCTCTGGGTAGATGGTGGTATGGAAAGGTGCGCAACCGCTCGATCATACTACTCGCGATTTACACAGGAGTTGGTGGTCCGGAGCTCATCGAGTGCATGTTCTGCCGTCGGATCTCCCGAGGCTTGACGCACTTGAAGCGCCGCCAGCCAGTCACGAGGGTGATAATCCCCTAGCGTCATACCGAGCGGGCATTGCATTGCCGGGGCCGTGGGAAAGTCAATGCTCAGACTTGTACTCCGTAACTGCCCGGACAGTTCAGCCGCGAATCAACCAATCTAAACGTGCCTACATAGTGAGTACATAGCAGGATGTTCCGTAGACCACACTATACACTGTGTTAGAAAGAATCCTCATCGGACACTTGTGTCGTTGCTAGTCCCAAACAACATCCATACTACCTATTCTCCTTGGATTTGACAGCATATGTTTGCACAGCTTGCAGACTTTGACGCGACAATTTAGACCGGTAGTAAGTGCCAGTCCTACCTCAGGAGAGCATACTGCTACTCGCTAACTCCTGTGGGGGGAGTGGAAAGGGCTCGGAGACCGATGTAACTTTGACTGTGCAAGAACGAGACAGAGCATCCTCGTCGGATAGCTTAATGTCGTCATCCGTTGGCAGTGGCCCCCCCGCCGTGAGAAACTTTGGCATTGGCACTCCAAAGCGATGTGTCTCATTCCTGAGACCGCATGGAACGGAGTGTCTCTCTGAGAAGTAGAAGACTCCCCTTAACTTGTGCATATATATATCAGGGCTAACGCCCATCGACTCGTCTCGGATTCAATGAATCGGCCGCTCTGATCGACGACTGCTCACAAATCATGCCCAGGCTTCAAGCTGTGGGGCATCTGCAAAAAAAAAAGCAGCAAATCATCAGTGGCGCGATGGAAGTTATGCACCAACTCCTGCCACACATGTCATGTTGAGGCCACCGTGCCAGTGAAAGTTTCTCCAACAACACACTAACTTTAATGTATGAGGAAGAATAATCAGGGGTGTCAGATGAAGCAGGGAGAGTGGGATGCCCCGTGCAAAGCGCAATGCTGTTGATCAAATGAGTCTCAGCCGTGGTGGGACCAAGCCTCGAGCGTCTTTTTATTTGCCTGCTTCGCTTCTTGATCATCGTCACACTCTTTTCGTCTTTTTCTTCCTGTCGCCCGGTCCCTTTGCCTTTCTTCCTTTGCTCTTCTCCTACATCCTTTCATTACATTCTTTGCCGGCTCCTCATCGCTACTACTTTCTTTTCAGCGGTATCCAGTCCTCCCAATCATACAAGATCCATGGAGGATACGACAAGTCACGAAAAGCTCCAGGCCCTCGGGACTGAACAAGTTCACCAGCGCTTCGCACATCATGACAATGACTTTCGTGACGGCGACGCGACCTCACTGGAGGAGGGCAGCTCGCTCAAACCCGCCGTCGACATGACCCGTCGCAAGCTCAAGCCCAGGCATATTCAACTCATTGGCGTGGGAGGAACCATTGGCACCGCCCTCTATGTCCAGATCGGGAAGGCCTTGATGAACGGTGGTCCGGGGAGCTTGTTCATCGCGTTCACTTTCTGGTACGTTTCTTCCAATCCAGGCGTCATGGTTCATGAAACCTGCTTCACTCTCGAGTTCGTTCTTTTTATTCTGGGGTTTTTGTTTGTGCGCACCACAAATCGCACGGATCCATTACCGTGGTAATCTTCCTCGCTTCAATGTTTTCGAATTTGAAGCGAGAAACTCCCCCCCCTAAACACCCAACTCAACGTGGTGTTCAGCGCTCCATCAAACCTGGCTGAGTGCTGGCATTTGAGGTAGCGGCTGCACTCTGCAAGGTATCTTCATAGGCTGGTAGGTACGGCTCTGATAAGTAGGGAACAATGCAGATCGTCAACTGCATCAAAGATTTGCTGGTCCCGAATTTCACCAAATCTAGCAGAATCTAAGCATCAAACCTATTATTGGAGGACCTTCTCTCCCTCTTTTGCCTTACGGTGACTCTGCGAGCATCATCTAGAAAACAAGATGAAGAAAACAAAAGAAGAAGAAGAAGAGCCCTACATCTACTCTCACCTGGCCTTGCTTTGCTTCAGACTTGCCAACTCTGTGAAAATGGTGTCTCATATTAGCTGTGAATTAGGTGCACCTTCATTATGGCAATCACTATGTGTATGTCAGCTCACTGCTTCCTCTGAAGAGTTTGGTGGCATCTCATGATCCCATGGCCGATTTGTCCATTCTCCGGACTTCCCTCTTCTTTCTCTCTTGCCCAACGCAACTGGCCGTCCAAAAATGCTATCGCCCAAACGCAGCAGCTATCGTTACTCCCCAGTCTCTCCGTTCGCATTTAGCCCAACCCCAGTTCTGAAATGGTCCGTATGCTAAAACTTAGGCTTTGCCTCACGTTCGCTGGAATAGGTATGGCAGAAATGGTAACATTCCTACCAATCTCATCGCCTTTCATTCGATTTGCAGGCAGATTCGTGGATGAGGCATTTGGCGTCGCCGTTGGTTACAACTTCTTCATGTTCGAAGCCGCGTTGGTCCCATTCGAGATCGTGGCGTGCAGTTTCATCATCAACTACTGGAGCAATGTCGTGCCCGTTGCCGGCATGAATGCCATCATTTTCGTGCTCTATGGGTATGTGCTGGTTTCCCCCCCCGCGGTCACAAAAAAAAAAAAGCCTTCACGATATGGTATTTGCACCTGGAAGGGCGGAGGGAGATTGGTTACGAACCTGATCTTCAAGAGTTCTAACTTGAGAGACACTTGTAAAGACTTCTCAATATCTTCGCCGTCAAGTGGTATGGCGAGTCCGAATTCTGGCTCGCTCTAGGCAAGGTTATCCTCATTATCGGCCTCGTTTTCTACACCTTTATCACGATGCTTGGCGGGAATCCGCTGGGAGACCGGTACGGATTTCGATACTGGCAAGAGCCAGGTTCATTCGCCGAATACTATAAGACAGGGAATCTTGGACGGTTCTTGGGCTTTTTGTCCTGCCTTATCCAAGCCAGTTTCACCATTTCGGGACCTGACTATGTGGCGATGTCCGCCGGTGAAGCCGAAAATCCTCGAAAGATTCTTCCAGGTGCTTTCAAGGCAACATTCTATCGATTGGCCGGCTTCTTCGTCCTCGGAAGTTTGGCTGTCGGTATTGTGATACCATACAACGATCCAACACTGGTAACAGGTATCAAAAACGAGGCGCCCGGTGCAGCTGCCTCGCCGTATGTGATCTCGATGGACCGGCTCAACATCAAGGTTCTCCCACACATCGTCAACGCTTTGGTCCTCACAGCTGCGTTCAGTGCTGGAAACAGCTATGTATATTGCGCAAGCCGGAGCTTGTACGGCCTAGCCCTTGAAGGCAAAGCTCCCAGATTCCTGACCCGATGCACCAAGAATGGTGTGCCGATCTACTGCGTCGGGGTCGTGATGTTGATCGCACTTCTGAGCTTTCTGCAAGTGTCGAATGGCGCTTCCGTCGTTTTGCAGTGGTTCGTTAACCTGGTAACAGCATCTCAACTCCTGAACTTCGCTGCGGTTTCCTTCACTTATGTGAGATTTAAAAAGGCGCTTGATGCACAGGGAATATCCCGTGATTCGCTTCCATTCAAGTCCATCTGGCAGCCATTCTTGGCATGGTATGCGTTCACGGGCACCATCATCATGGCCTTTGTGGGTGGTTATACCGTGTTCCTCCCAGGAAACTGGGATGTCCCGTCGTTCCTTTTCTCCTATACGATGATCGGGGTGGTTCCCATTATCTATGTTGGATGGAAGATCGCCAAGCGTACGAAGCTCTTGAAACCGACAGAAGTCGACCTTGTGAGGGACTTGGACGAGATTGAAGAATACGAGCGCAATTATGTCCCGCAGCCGCCAAGGTGGGTTTTTTTTTGTCTCTCCTTTTTCTTTCTTTCTGTCAGAGAAAGCCTTTGTTCAAGCTATGAAACTGCCTTCCAGTTTATCCAGTGCAGCTAATCAGCCTCTATTCCAGGAACCGTGCTCACAAGTACTTCAACAAATTGTTTGAATAATGCGGAAATAGCTCTACACTATCTTCTGTGACTCGGCCTGCTCATCGCATTGGATCATTCATACCTTGTGCCCAGCCTGTGCTTTGCTCCTTTCTTTTCCTTTGAGCACGAGGCTATGCTCTTAGACTTTCTGTCAATATCCCTTGGGTAAATAGCATTCTGAACGTTGTGTGACACCTTATCCCATTCCACTGCTTCTTTCTTAGCATGGAGATCAGCAACTGCTGAATTGATCACTACCGGGGAATGCTCTTTCCATATGTTATCATGTTCTAATCTATGACTCTGTTAGCCTCAGTGTTGTTTTTAAGATCTTCACTGCATAGATATGTTAGACAATGCTGTGACATGGTCCATATTCATTACATGACCAAGGAGTACTGTAATATAGCAAGCAGTCCTGAATCCTCTTCTGTCCACAAGGCTCTATGCTCCAGACTCTCAGGAAACCGAAATTTGAAGCAAAAGGACACAGGATTGAAGGGAGACATTATCACACAGTGAGCATACTCAGCAAGCGTAATAGAATTCAAACTGAACATCGAACAAAAAGAGACTTCTGTAGACTGAATCTTGCTGGCGCAACAACAGCATCTGCTGTATTACGAGGATCTGTCAAATTTTTTTTTTCCCTCTCTGAATGCAACTCGAGAAATATTGCCACTAATTGGTTGTCTATTATGATCCGATAATTTAGTACTGAGATGGCCGTTTTTCTGATCTGGTGTTAATAACGCAGTGGTTCCATTGCCAATCCTAAGAAGGTCCCCTAGCACCCAGAAGAAACGAAATGCTAGAATGAGTAAGGAATCTCGATCAAGCCATCGAAGGACAAAACCGAGACCTTCACATATGACATCGGCGCTTGTGTGGTACTACTTGCCTACAAACTAAGCCACGTGGCCTGGCTTACTGTGTGAAGATACCCACTCTGTACATAGTAGCATTGTCAGTCAGAATCTGATGAGCGGAGGGCGTATCATAAGTCCGTTCTCAGGGAGGAAACAATATGAGGATGGCTATGAGAGTGATTGAATTCGCCGGACTTCTGCGGTAACTGTCGTGTGATTTTCGATCCTTATTTGTTCATCGAAACCACCAGTTGACCTATCAGTATTAGTATTTGACCATCTTCAGGAGGGCATCTGAGAGGTTATGTGGTAGTTTTGAGCGGTGGCTACCCTGATATGAATCAACTCGTCGTGAGGGGGAAAAAAAGAATGGTAAATAGCGTATGAGAACTTACCGAGCCAGTTATCCCTTCCCCTACGCCCTTGATACTATGCCACCAGCCGAGAGGAATGAAGAGGCCATCTCCCGCGTTTAGAATCACATCATAGCCATCTTCTTCTTTTTCATATTCTTCTAAGCCCTCCATTCTTTTATGCTCCTCCCTACTCAAACCACTAGAACCCGCTTCTTCGCCAGTGGGATTGTCACCCCAAACTTCCTGGTCTAACAGTTCCATTTCCGGACCTTGCATCATTTCTTCCCCGCGATACGCAGCATTGTGCCTTCCACCATCCTTTCCCAGTGTGTCCCTCACTTTTGCAAATGTCCGCAACCCTCTTTCAGGAGGCAAAAGTCGTACTCGTTTGGATCCCGCGAGCTGCACGAACAAGTTAGGATTGGGATCACGGTGCAGCGGTGTGTATGTCGGGGCGAGACCGAGCCAGATATTCGTGTCGTAGATATCTCCCTTGCCGACGGTAGTCACAATGGAGGGTGTCGGAAGGTCATTGCGCAGGGAAGGAGGGAGATCGAGAAGTTGGCATTGTGCCAGATAGAGACGGATAGAGCCGGTATTGGAATTCTCGTCGCTATTGATTGATTCTGACGGCTGCATAGAGCGTGTCCAGTCAAGAAACAGGCTTAGTGGCGCGTAAAAGCGGTGGAAATGATTGCGGTTTTGTCCGGCCGGAGCATTCCCAGGTTCTTTGGAGGCGACGACTTGTTTCGTTAGCTCCAGCGGAACGTGGCAGGCGCTGTATTCCTCCAGATAAGCGTAATTGAGCCTAGCTGGCGAGCCCGGAACTCCATCATTAGCTGCAAACCATCGAGAGGCTGCTGGTATTGAGCGGAAATGGCCGCGTGGGAAAATCACTGGTTTTTGAGGCAAGAAGAACGAGTCACGGAAAATGGTGGTGTAGTCTGCAGGGAGCGTGTCGAGGGGCTTGAATCGATGGCTATTTTTCGTCGGCTTTGATAACGCAAGGGACCTCCACATCGTCCACTGGAGATGCGGAGAGAGCACAGAGGCGCAAACGTTTCCTTCCAGTGGAAATGCTCGAGGCCGACTCCTCGTGCCATCGAGGTGGCCGGCTCGGAACTGTCGGGAGGAAGCCGACGGCTTCCCGATTCTGAGTCAGCAGTGTGTGGAGACCTTCCCCCACAGATTCACGGTTTGTGCCGAGTCGCCAGGAGTGCGGAGTGAGACACTGTCACTTGCAAAGATCGGGATGCCACCGCGGCGGCCAGTCTGAGCTGGAGGACGCTGCCTGCTTCCGCGCCGAATTACCTTTTGTCTGCCGCATCCGTTCCTTCTGTTCTGAAACCGTTGCGAGCGTCTTCCGCCGCTGCACCGCATAATCACCGCTTGCAGGCATCGACAATGTCTTCAGGCTCACCCCCGACCGTCGCCCCACAACCAATCCTTCTAGCACAACAGCAGGCTCAGCAACCGGCAGCATCGTCCGCGGCGAACGATACTAAAAGAAAGGCAGAACCTAACGGCGGAACGCAGACGCGGGCAAAGAGGAATCGCTACATCTCCCTCGCTTGGTGCGTTTACCCACGCTCAACTCCGCAGCCAATACAGAAATCGTGCATTGTCATGGATGGCTCGTCATTCCCGTTGAATCTTGTGCTAACGAGCAGGATTTTATTGATATAGCAATGAATGCAAACGACGCAAGATCAAGTCGGTCATCTCTAAGAGATCTCAGTGTTTTCACAAGTGGTTGGCATTAACTGTTTTTCCAGGTGCAATGGCCAGGTGCCCTGTCAGCGCTGTGGGCATTTGTCTCTCGAATGTCCGTCATATTCCCAAATTTAACTATTTTATTTGACATAGAATGTTGCTAACCTACTTCTAAGGCCTATATGCTCCGAACTGCTGTAACAACAACTTCAAAGATTCCCAGTAAGGCGTCACTTGTTTACCCCCGACATTGGAGAGCCAATGCTCATAGGGAAGCAGGGAGTTTCGTTCGATGAAAGCACACATCGAACATTTGCAGGAACAGGTGAACACGCTGTTCGCAAATATCAACGACCTCTATCGCAAGGCGGAGTTAGCGCCGACTAATTCTAGTCACTTGAATCGAGAGGTCATTCAATCGACTCAGCCACGGGAGATTGACGCCCAGAGCTTACCGTCGGCGAGGCAGCGCTCGAAACATCCACGGTTTCACGGTCCGACAAGCTCTGTGTACAATTTCGACGTTGCCAAATCGAGCCTCCAAACAATGGGGATTACTCCCGCTGACGACGGAACGCAAGATGTTTTCGCCACTCATGATGCTACCCCAGCGGGCTCTCCATCCCAGCAGCCGGTGCCATCACCCGAGGATCTGGCCCATCCAGCCGAAGATCCATTGTGGTTAATTAAGCGCGAAGAAGCGATACGGTTGTGCCGGGTTTATGAGGAGGAGATTGGGATGATGTATCCTCTCATTGACATAGAAAAGCTTATTGAAAGGGCAAACTTGCTCTTCAACTTCATTGAGGCAGCTGACCGAACTGGCCTGGCTACACGCTTCAAACCAAGCCCAGATTCCTCGAACGATGACGACACGAACATCCTGAAGTTGGTCCTTGCCATTACACTTCTTCTCGAAGGAAATGGACAAAGTGCATTGGGCACAAGGTTCTTCAGTAGTGTCAAACATCGAGCCGAAACGATTATGTGGGATGCCGTCGATGTTAAGACCATTACCATACTGGCGCTAGTGGTACGTTTTGCCATTGATTTCGTCTTATTGTGAGCTTGTAGTGATTTTCTGACCATGCCGTCGATATAGGCCACTTATCATTTCCAGAACGACAATGATATCCTAGCTTATCGGATTAGTGGATTAGCGGCGCGGATGTGTCTCGAGATGGGGCTGCATCGACGTGATGCTTTGACAAAAGTCTTTAAAACCGAAGAAGAAATTGAGGCCGCAAATAGGCTGTTCTGGTCTGTATATTGTTTGGACAGGCGATGGAGTCTTGGAACCGGCCTGCCGTTCGTTATTCAGGATGACGATATAGATCCTTGTTTACCTGAACCGGTGAGTCCTTCCCCCCTCCGCCTTCACACACACTCTCCCTCACGTTGACGTGTCTTCCCTGAGATTAATGTGAAGATCTATAGGATGGTTCCTTTCCGTATCTAAAACAAATGGTACACTATTGCCGTCTCTGCTCTAAAGTTTGGTACTCAGGCCTGGGATCAGAAGGTACGACGGCAATTAAACGGGATCAAATAGGTTATCTTGATTACCAGGTCGTTCAGTGGATGAAGAATATGCCTGAGCATATGAAATTTTACTCTATTGATGCTCCGCAAAATGGAGAACCCGTCTCCCGAGCAATCCGACGGTTACGACTACTTCTTTATATACGTGGAAACCATCTACGAATCCTTATTTATCGACCCGTGTTACATTCCGCCACGAGTATCATGGAAAATATGCCGTATGCCGAGAGGGTTGTCGACATCGCCAAAGACACGATCCGTCTCTTGACCCGACTCAATCAAACCTCCGATATTTATCGATCCCAGCAAATGCTTTTCAACCACTTCCTTGTTTCTGCACTCGCGGTTCTTTTTCTCGCTGTCTCGCATGCGCCAGTTGAATTTAACCGCCAAGTGCGAGATGAATTCTACATGGCGCTTGACCTTATTAAAGGGTTCAGCACGAAGTCCTATGTATCCAAACGACTGTGGAAGATGATTAAGGGCCTTCGAAACATTGGCGCAAAGCTTGGCTTGTTTCCGCGTACAGCGCTGCCGGAATCCACAGACCCTCATTCAACTGCCGCTGTCGCAATGGCCGGGCTCGCGGGGCATCCCGTGAATGTCTTCCCAACCTATCGCGTGAATCCCATTGGGGAACTAGGGAATAGTCCGACCAACGGCCTTCAAATTACCAATGAATTGACCAACCTATTCGAAGCTGTGGGTGGATATGCTGGATTTTTTTCCCATACGTCCGGCTCAGAAGGAATCAATGGCGATTTCGTAAGCGGTGACTTGCATAACAATCCCAATGAAGGATTCTACGCTGTCCTAGGAACGGAAGGCGAATTCTCGCGCATCATGCGAGAGTTATTCTAATTTGTATCAACTGATCAGTGGGTTCAAGATTTCGCCAAAGGTACCATCTTCAACTTACTACTACAATGAAGACATGAAACTGCCTAAATTTGATCAGGTATCTGTGTAGGAACCCCATGCATATGTACTAAAAGTAATACCTTCGGGCAAATCACGCTCATCCGAGTACGCCCTCGCGCTTTTTCCTCCTATATATGTACTTGTCTACGTAACTTACTACGTACAGTATAAGTACTAAGAAGGGGTGGACATACCGGACGTGCGCAGAACGGATTCTGGAGTAGTAGTCGGAACAAATGGCAACCACCCGATATGACCATCAGGAGCTCTGCTCAGCTAACGTAATCTATCACCTTCCCTCACTTCTCCGCGTACACACGCGATTTCAACTTCAAGAATAAATATGTCCGCCACAAAGGACAATCAAGCTTCTTATCAAAAAGGAAGAGTTCTTCTAGCCATTGAGGCTTTAAAAAAAAGGCCAAATTTCAAGTATCCGAGCTGCATCACGTTCGTATGATGTACTCTACTCCACCCTCCGTTATCGACTACGAGGCTGTACAACACGAAAGGATTCTCAACGCCAGAACCAAAAACTGACCTCAACTGAAGAGTCAGTGCTTGTCCAGTGGATACTATCCATGGATGAACGAGGGCTCCCGCCTCGGGTGAGCACTATGCGAGAAACAGCCAATGTCCGTCTTGCCAACTGAGACAACTCTACCTCCCCACCAACCGTTGGTGAATGTTGGGTAACTCGATTCATTAAGCGCCACCCTGAGATAAAAAAGCCCGATTCTCTCAATTGTACAACTATGAGCGAGCCAAATGTGAAGATCCCAAGGTTATTCGACAGTGGTTTGAGCTTGTACACAATACCATTCAGAAGTATGGAACTGCACAGGAGGATATGTACAACTCTGATGAGACTGGCTTTCGGATGAGGGTTATTGGGACAGCCAAGGTGTTTCACTGGCTCAGAGAGGGCTCTTCATCCAAAGCTTGTACAGTCTGTGAATACTGAATGGATCACAATTTTTGAAGGAGTCAATGCAACTGGCTGGTCATTACCACCAATGGTCATCCTCAAGGGAAAGTGGCACCAGGCTTTTTGGTATGAGAATGGACTGCCAAAAACCTGGAGGATTGAAGCCAGTGAATCTGGATGGACAAATAAGAAGCTGGGAATGATCTGGCTCAATGAAGCGCAAGGAGGGGTGGTCGAGCAGCCTGAGTCACAGTCTCAAATGCGTGCACCACCACGGTGTAGTTTGTAATATAGTGGGACATACTGCTCGTACGTGCTCTCAACGTACAGGAAATAGCTCATAATGTAAATAGGTAATTTTCTTAGATGTTTGTTGTGATATTTGATTCTAAAGTTATTCGGTGGTAGAGAGGTGTACGAATAGGGTGAAATACGTTAGATAAATGTTTACTATGTAGATAAAATTTAGAGCTTTGATATATGTTGAAATTCGGAGTATAAACTTTTAAATTCTGATAGTTAACGTATATTGATTATTTTGTCTAATATTGTGTTTTAAATAATTTTAAATTATAGTAATATTTCTGTAAATATATATAAAACATCCCTATCTTTTTTCATGTATGATAATAGAAAAATCACCTTAAGCATAATTCAATTATCTCTAACAAAATAAATCTTTTTTTGTTCACAAAGCAAGGTGTGATTCAGTTAGACCCAGTTTTTTCTCAAGCAGCTGACCCCACCAGAATCTTGTCACTGGATGCTCACATGACCCTAATGTATTTCCATACGTTTCAAGTTTTTTGTCAGTTGCAAATGAAACTCCAAGCACATTGGCACAGTGGCCCTTAAAGTGTTCTGCTGTGATATTACGTTCGTTCTGTATTGTATCTTTATATTGTTCTGTTATGGACACGAGGATTCTGTGTTCAAGGTCTCTTCTTCATTTTTTATCGTTAGCACGATGCACTAAAACACTATGTAGACATTCATCATCCAAAAGATGGCAAGCTCGACAGTCCAAGGATATTTACCGCAGGGAAGCAGCAGTAAGGGGGTTGAGGAGTCGAGCTGCATTCAAACTACTACAGGTTTGTGGCTTCCTCTCATCTGGCACTATCTCTTAAGGTAACAAGAACTCTGACATGATAGTCTACATGTTTAGATACATGATCGATATCGCATTTTCAAGCCTGGTCAAACAGTAGTCGACCTGGTACTGCACCTGGCCCCTTGGTTGAAATCGTTGTGGCGTAGCTAACCCACTCCACTCTAGGGTTATGCACCGGGGTCATGGTCTCAGGTGGGAGATGTCATTTCACCACAATACGACAGGAACCTAACTATCTGAAGGTAGCTGCTGATCTGACAAAACCGAATGGTCGAGTTGTTGGTGTGGATATAATACCTGCTCAGCCGCCCAAGGGAGTGTCCACAATACAAGGGAACTTCCTGTCACCGAGAGTTCAAGCATATGTTCAAGAGTTTCTTCGTAATCCTGAACGGGGAAGGGTTCGTGCTCACCTTCCCTCCTCAAGCGATCGGGATGACATTCAATCACCTTCTGAGAATCGGTACATTGAGCGAATTTCCTGTGACGATAAAGGGTATATTGACAGACAGAGGGAGACCACTGCTCTGATTGAAGAGACCGGCGAAATACGTGATACTGTCCCTACATCCAATGATTCTCCAGATGAAAGAACTGTAGATGTAGTTCTAAGCGACATGTCCGCACCCTGGCAACAAATCACTGGCTATTGGAAAAGGAGTCTTAATGACCCATATCACAGGTTGATGAACACGAGCGGCTTGGCCTTCCGGGATCATGTTGGCAGTATGGTATGCGGGCGCACTTTCGCCAGGTGTTATATAGCTAATTCATCAAACTTTGACAGGATCTATGCAGCGCTGCACTCGCTTTCAGTTACAATGTGTTATGCACCGGCGGTCATTTCGTCTGCAAGTTCTATCAGGGCCCAGAAGATAAAAAGTTTGAAACACAGCTTAAGGCGCTTTTTGAGAAAGTCCACCGAGAAAAACCAGATTCATCACGCAGTGTATGTGATATCCTCTCACTAAATCCGGTGTCCTCAACGACCTAACTCGATGATACAGGATTCAAAGGAAGCATATTTCATAGGTCTAAGGCGCAAGCACGATGCACCGAGATCTGAAGTGTTTACGAGGAACGGGATGTCTTAAAATATGAATAATGGAGCAACTCAGTTGCGCAATCCATGCCCTACAACTGGCTAGTTTGCTAAATGTTAGATTTAGCAATATCGTTAATACTGACTACACCATCTCCCCAATTTCGTCGTTTAGGGCTTCGTCATCAAAATCAATGCATTCAGCTGCTTGTTCCGCCTTTCGCTGAACCTGTAACGCTTCAGTATGTTATCCTTCCGATGTTTCATGCAATACTCACCTCTCTTAAGCCACTAAGCTCCTCAACATAGTCTTTTTCGTTCAACGCTCGTTGAACAAATTCCCAACCATCCTTTCTGTAGGCTTCAATGATGTTGTTTGAGCACGCGCTGCAACACTCGTAGCTCTTCCCCCAAGTGACGACGTTCGAAAAGTTTGATAGAAAACCCCTGATCTGATGGGGTACAAGTCCAAGTGGATGTTCGTAGTTTTGATTATTTGGCGACGCCGGCGCCGCGGCCGCTTTGGGGTGTTGCAATATTGACACAAACAACTCGACCAGAAGAGCTGATGCAATCGCAGCTACTCCTGGCCTTGTTACTGTACACTGTTGGTCAAGCGTCTGATCCCTTGTAGACTGGTTCATGTTAATACAGATTCGTCACCATTAGGGAATGGACTCACATTTGCTGGTGCAACAACATCACTGCAAAAATAGCAGCCAAGATCCGCTTTCGATTCCGGGCTTTCCACGCCATGACGCATGACGACGAACGTGTCGAAGCCTATTGCTGCATTCATAACGATTTTATTTGCCGCCTTCCCCATCACAGTGGGTAGCCATCGCGACTCTCGGGTGTCCATCAAAAGAAATATGGCGTCGTGACTCTCGACAAGCTTGCGTAGAAGCTCAAACTCCTCCCTTGACTTCTGCGGGTCGGTTACTGGATGGCCTGCCATGGGTACTGACATAAAATGCCCGGTTGATTCTATACCAGGGTATATTTCTGACAGCGCGGCTGCAGCACGGTGCGCTTTCGGGGAGCCGCCATCTAGGCAGTCGGTGAAGGTAAAAAGGGGCTGACGAACAGGATTGGAAAACGAAACACGTCCGTTATCGACAAAAGTAATTTTACGAACGCCCCAGCCCTTCAATTCTTAGTTCAAAAATCATAAACATTGGAATTCATCAAACCTTACCAGCAGGTTTCTAGCAACATAACTCCCAAGCGTCCCAGCTCCTAGAAGCAGGCATCGAGTCCCTTTGATTGTATCGAGGTCCAGGGTTGGACTGATTCTCCACTTCATGAGTTTTAGATTTAAATCTACCGAGTGATCGGCCAATCTAGTTGATTGAAAAGAACGTTCATTTTAGTCGTCAGTCTTTTTATTTTTTATTTTTATTTTTTTTTTTTCATTGAGGAGTCACTGTACAACGAACCTGTGTGGGTCCATATACGCAGTCAGATCGACGACTCGGCCAGAAAGTCTCCCTGAAGAGTTTCGCTCCCAGCCGGTGATTTTCGGCAGGTCTGTATTCGCCATGCCATGAGTATGCATATCTTGACTCGACGGTTCTTCCGATTGAAGGGTCGCGAACATGCTACGCCCTTCATCCCGTCTAGACTGCACGTCCCGATATCGAAGGATCTGGACTTTGTTCAATCTCCATCGTTGTCGCACCAATATCAACAAGTTCCTCAGCATCCACCCAGGTGAATCGACATAGTTCGACGGATCAGCAAAGCAAACAAAACGATCTTGCTCTAGAGTCTCTCGAAAAAAACCTGCATCAAAGCCGGACAGCGAGGATATGCTCCACGAAAAATTGAGGTTGTTGGACGGAGAAGCACTGTTTGGATTTTCCAAACTACTTGAAGTTGGAGAGGCAGTTTTATTCATCTCAGGGTTGGACAGCCAATTTCTTTTAGCCAAAAAGAAGCCATGCTGACGCGAATCGGTAGCATATCTCCATGTCTGGACTGCGTCTACCAGTGCACAACTTTCATCACTGGTGAGATATTGCCAATCTGAGTTGGCCTCATTAAGGTCCTTCCCTGCTGGCTTCACTGGGACCGGAGTCCATGGCGGAACGGAATGGATTGCAGGGAAGGCGAACCAATAGGAGAAGCGGTACCTTTTTAGGTCTGCAAACGAGAGAATAATAAATGAAGCAAGCAATGATGGACATGAGCATATGGTACCATCATTAATAGCATCCCAAATCTGAGAGAACGTCAACATAGGTTGGAATCCACGACAGGGAACGGGTTGTTGAGAGGACGGTGGTCACCTGAAAGTCATACTTACTGTCTTGCCAATTTGCCGCAACAGAGCATTCTTGTCCGCGTTACGATACTCCTCAATGGTATTAACATTCTTGATCATCCCCTCTGCCCTAAAGTAGCCTGCCGGGGCTCTGCAAATTCGCACATTTCAGTCTGCATGTTCAGTTCCCAATACAAGCTTGCTGTAACTTACTCATCATTTAGTAACGCATTTCCATGAATTTGCATCCGACAGGAAGCTTCTGGAGGGTCTGATGCTCGAATCTCGTAAAGCCCCAACACTTTTCGGGTGGAATCATCCAGCTTGTCGTGGTTTAATTTCAGTGATGCTAGAGATGCATAAAAGGGAAGTTCTATATCAGAGACAAATGGTGTGAACTGCATGTTGGTAAGAAAGCAACAGTTCAGTCAAACTCTTTCATATGCAGTTTCACGATGTTGAGTTTTCTCAATCCAAGAGACATTCAGGGGAAAAAAAATGATGAAGCATGCTGCTTGAAAAGTATGAGATGATCTCAAACATCTGAATTACACATGCACGACATAACGTATTTCACCACTTACTCGGACACTAGTGCACGTGATATAGTCTCTTTTCCGAACACCCAATCAAATCTACGAACAGAGACTGACGCCTCTCGATCCTCTTCGCTATCAGTCAACTGCACGGGTGACAGGCTCTGTCTGCAGCCCTGTCTGTCCGCGGTGCCGTGCATCGGATGGCCCACAAGCCAGCCCACAACCCAAGAGAGACACCACTATCTCTCGATTGAAACATATACCAATACTTGTGGGGTTTTCCCTTTTCCCTGTGGGGTTTTTGGGTTTTTCCCCTCACACCAGCAGATTCTATGGACTTGAAGGAGTGGATAACTTCAGGGAACTGAAACATCGGGGGATTAGGGACCTGGGGCATGGATTTCTGTCTGGGGAGAATTTCAGTGTTGGAGACACATGAGCTCTGCCGGTGTAGCTGTACGGCATCTTACCTAGGATCACGTGCGTTAAATAGACACACACACACTCATGGTACATTCAGTTAATCAGAAACTATGAGCACAATTAGACTCTCCTTGGCTGCATTGACAGTAAAAAACCATGGATTGAGTGAGCGGAGAGCTGCTGCTTTATATGATGTTCCTCATTTGTCTTTAAATGATTATATTGCTGGTCGTACAAACAAGCACAAGTCAGTTCAGAGCCGACGACAGCTCCTACCCTCTGAAGAAACTGTGCTTATACAGTGGATTCTGTCTATGGATGACCGTGGACTTCCTCCCCGACACGCAGTCGTACGAAGCATGGCAAACCTACTTCTTGAGAAACGAGGAGATGGAAACTCAGCCAATTGGACCTAACTGGGTCACAGTTTTATTCAACGGCATCCAGAAATCAAGTCCAACCAGCCGATTTATAGATAGGCTCTTCCACAACTATGAAAAGCTTATGGTGGATAATGTTCTGCTTGCACAAGAGAACATGGAGCTTCGTACAAAATGAGAGACAACAGCAAAGGAAGAGAAGAAGCACTTATGTTCCCCAAGGGGGTGCAGCAAAGCGTGTACAAAGAGATGATGAAGAACCTGTGCAGGAAGCTGGTCACTCCATGCAAATTGGTGGTGAAGACTCTGTACAAAGGACTGATGACCCTGTACAGGAAGCTGGTGAGCACTCTGTACGAAGGCGTGCTCCCAAACGCTGTAGTATATACCGAGCCTTTGAGCATACTGCTCGGACATGCCCTTTTCGTGGTTAGCTCTGCACAAAGTGCTGTTCTTATATGTAGTAACTATAATACATGACTGGCCTGTTTAAGAATCCTACAATATTTTTACCTAGGACTAGTAGTTTGTACAGTGTACTCTGTACGGTCACCGGTGAAGCCAAGCTGGTCAGGATACTAGAGTTTGATATCACGCGCACTAGTGTCCGAGTAAGTGGTGAATTAACTACTCATGCCAAGCGCACCCACTACTCTAGCACTACAGGGAATGGTGACGGGTCAGAGATAATTGAAGAAATAGCTAGGGAAGGACCTGGAGACTTGGGATCTCTGCCTTATTTCATAGATACTCAGGGAGCGTGGTCAAATTAAGTCTTTTTAGTTGCCTAGTCATCTAAATTTTCATTGAAGCGTGGCGCACCCACTAGGGACGTGAGTAGTGGGTGCGCTTGGCACGAGTAGTTGGTCAATTGAACTATTTAATTAACTAGTTAACTACGAAGTGAGACTACTTGTGGCTGAATAAGACAACTTGTGGGGTCATGTGCAGGAAGAGCAGATAGGTGGTGTGGCTTCGACAGTAAGTACAGATGATACGCGCCCTTTAGTGCAGTTGGTTTTTGACCTTCTGACACTCTGTGTACCCCGTGACTATGCCGGGCCGCTTGGCGCCGCTGGCCAAAGCTGCTCATTGACATTGCTTATTAAACATAGTTGAGACCACTAAACCGAAACTAGCCTAGCAGCAACAGGTCTCGAAGAAGGACATTTCGAACCTTTGGAGTGCGAAGCTGGGATGATAATAATGCGAGTGCTTAAGTGGCTAGTAGTAGATCTTTGTACACCTCACTCTACTTCCAGGTCCAACTCTGAGTGAGACTTTGGAATATTTCTCTGATCAATTAAGTTATATTTTCTTTGAATTTTGCTTGGTGGAAAGCCCTCATATACACCAAAAAAAAACCCCCTCACCATCATCTCTCGTCCCGGATTTGGTGTCGCATGGAGCCTCTGCTCACTTTATAACGCGACTTACAAGACATCAAGCGTGTGCGACAGCGCTTACAGGCCCTCACAATGTTACCTACGTACGGCTGCGTCACAGCCTACGCTCCTCGTCTCCGCCAGTACGCCAATGCACTTCTCACCCCTGTTCTTCCAGCAAGTCAAGGTGGACCGACTCCACGAACAACAAAACGGGGAACTACCGCTGTCAATTACGCGGAGGACGGATATGACGATGATGACTTTGACGACAGCGAAGGACCGCGGCGACCGACAGGCCTGAGAAGCCTTCGTAGAGATGACCAAAGCTCTGACCGCGGTCCGACAGGAGAGAAGATAGGTACGGAGGCACACGCACCTGTTACTATACAGGCGAACTTCAGAGACTGGATAGTCAAAAAAGTATTGAAGCCAGGGTATGAGGTGCCATTTTCTCCCTCTCTGCTTGTCGTGTTGACACGGGTCTGCGACTCGCCGGATAAAATAGACACTGAAACCTGATTTAGGAAAGAGAAGAATGCTAGGACACAATTACAGTTACCGTTGACCCTCATTCCAATTCGGCTAGATTTGGAAATCCCTTCTCACCAGCCAGCGGAACCCATGCCTTTACCGCGAAACTATTTGGAATTGGGTATTAACCCCACCCTTCCCGCGTATAGAAAACCTGATCCTGTACCTCCTTATCGTCTGAAAGACGCATTTCTCTGGAACTTGCACGAAACATTAATCACTCCCGATGAATTCGCCGTGAATTTTGTGCGCGAGTTAGACCTCCCTAACCCGCAGGTGATGGCCACCACGATAAGCAACCAGATTCGGCAGCAACTGGAGGAGTATGCTGGTGTTGCCTTGCACCCTCTCTTTCGAAGTCGCGAACAACAGACCGGGGTTGCAGATGTTCCCAATCAAGTGGCCGCCACGCGAGATATTTCGGTCACCCCGGCCCCGACCGCTGCGCAGACGCCGTACTTAATGTTGGACACAAAGGATGCTGCCAATTCGGACATTTCGGCTGCGCGACCTGTTGCATCGAGCGACAGCATGCTCAATCCGGACGATGCCTATCGTTGTATAGTCAACCTCAACCTCAATTTGCAAAACAAGTTGTACACAGACAAATTTGAATGGTCGTTGCTTCACTCGAATGGCGAAGCAGAAGAATTTGCAAAAGTGACATGTGCCGATCTTGGGCTTGGCCCTGAATGGGTTAGCCAGATAAGCCACGGGATCTACGAATGTGTGTTAAAGTTGAAGAAAGAGGTGTGCGAGAGTGGGGGTTTGGTGAGTGGATCAGGGGGCTACGGAAATGATATTGAAAACCTGGCAGTGAATGGCCAGGAAGCTGGTTGGAGATATGATCCCGAGGGTTTGGCGGACGAGTGGGAGCCCAAAGTCGAAACTTTGTCCAAGGAAGAGATCGAGAAACGCGAAGGAGATCGTGAGAGGCAAATCAGACGACTCCGGAGGGAGACCGCAAGGTTCTCGTCAACCTCTGGAATTGCACCAGACTTCAGCCGACAGGGTTCGGGTGGATATTTCGACGTCCCCGATTCCAGCGAATCTTTCGGCCGCGGTGAGAGGAGCAAGAAAAAGCGACGTTTCCGCAGCATAAGCCCCCTTGGCCGAAGTGGAACGCCTGGGGGCCGTGGGACCCCAGACACCGGAGGCGGCGCTGGATATGGAGGCGGGGGTGGAACACTTGCAGATTGGTAAGAAAAATAGTATTATCTCCATTGCAAAAGAGAAGATGTTCAGCCGCTCACTGCAGTATCATTAAACCCAGGGAGCGATCAAACTGGAGATGTACCAATTGCCTTGTTTGGGGTAGTGGTGTTTGGGCAGTCAGGGATGGGCCCTCAGGCTCAAGGGTAAGATGCTCAAGTTCGATGTCTGCTTTTTGCCGATAGCCTTGCATGACCTATTCTAAACGTTTCATTGTACAGACCCTCTGCCACAATTGCGGGATGTTATATGAGCGTGACAGACGCGTCCCACCCTGGCCGAAGAACCTCCATTACCCCGACCTTCCAATAGCTCGTTAAAACCCGCCTGGCTCGACAGGATTTCAATTACTTGGGAACTTCCGAATGGCCCTCTGAAAGAACCGTATACAGACATACATTAGGGTATTTTTACAGTTAAAGAACAGAGATATCCAGCCGTTTCAAATCAACAAACTTATCAGGATGCCGAAATCAGCAACGTGCGCTGGCTCTACGGGGCCATCTGAACTCGACGAAGTCAGTACAGTTGTCCATATCGTTAGATACTCACACTCGGTCTCGATAACCTTCCCTGGTCATCGAACTGTCCTCCACGCGCTAGCCTCACTGCCCTTTTTGCTCGTTTGATTGGAGCATCGCAGTTAAGGGGCCCATTTTATTTATCCTCGATCCTCTTGAGTTCCTTTGATGAATGGAACATGGGCAGTCGCCAAGCAGTTAATTGGCATTTGAGCTGACTATTCTAATTTCGATTGGTCGGTAGACCAAGTATGAGATAGGGATTATTGACAACGGCGCGCCCCTTTTTTCCTCTTCAAGACCTTTGGGCCCACGGAGTATCCGACAATTCTGTACTTGTTTACTGTTTTTCCGCACTTTAGATTTGGACAACTGTAGGTCACTGAACTTCGTGCTGCGAGGTGGGCTCGGGTTTAGGCGTCACCATCACCTGGCGGTAAGGCACAGATGTCAAGGGAGAATAATCTCGGGTCGGACTGGGGTTTTCCGGAACAGGGGCAATGACCGCTTACGGGATATGTCACTGAACTGTTGGCAAGTTGTTCATCGAAGAATTGAAAATAATTTGAGAAGGGGAGATGGGTTTGTGAGAGAATCTTCCATCACGCTGCACGGATACTATTTGTAGTACGCTACTACATCGTAGTTTGGAGCATCCCTAGCATCTCCTCGAGAGCTGACAATTTAGCACAGCGTCCAAATATATAAACTTTGGAACTGAGAATTTGATGAGAAGACATACTCCGTATAACTAATTATCTAAGGTTAGCTGAGGTTTGGCATGTTCTGGCGGCTAACGGTTACTTTGAAGTAGTAATTATCCAACTGTAGCCCAGACACACTGACCAATGGTTTCAATAGTTTGCGGTGTATGGGATGCATTATGCCACATGTTGAAATTCGTTTGTAAACTAGTAAATATGAGATATCGCTGCTTACATACAAGGGGGTGTTTTTAACGTCATAGTATCGTGTTGATCGAACATGATGAAAGATTAAAAAATAGCAGAATATGATGGGTCTTCAGTAGTAGTGGTGGTGGTGGTGATACATAACTAACTCTCACAGAGCCTACTCGGCTCAACGAATTAAGTCTTGTATCAATTGATCAAAAGCTGCTAGATGATCATGCATAGAGTGGCACTTCTAGAGAAGGAGGTCAAGAAACTAAGAGCTGCAAATGCAAAACAAAAAAGAAAGCAAGAAAAAGGCCATAACGTAATCCACAACCTACCGGATAACACCACCTACCGGATAGCTTCTCCGCCATCCACTAGGTTTACAATCCAATTTCACAACTACTATACAAGAAAATCACCTAACCGTGCCAAGGTCGTAGACTCAAACGGGTAACGAGCTGCGCTCACCCTCCGAGCACTGCCATTAGGCAGTGCCTCGCACCAAAACGTGAATCTTAGCAAAACGTGGATTTGCAAACGTTTTGACTGACCAAATTCAATAATCAACCACGCCACAACCACGACGTGAATTAATTATTTGAGCAATAGAATCCCTTCAGAATTGACTGAATAATGTTACATACAAATGAAATGTAAAAATATTATGTGATGGTTGAGAAAACGATAGCAAAAATGGGCGTGGTTGGAAAATCTCCCAACGCGGCACCCCGAACAAATAACGAAATAACAACGCAACGAAAGACTCAGGCAAACCCAAAAATTAAGGACAGAAAGAGATGCCTATTCTCCTCATTCTTACACCAAAAAAAAACCACAAACGCGTGTATTGTGGTGGAAATCCATGCCGCCTTTCCTGCACACGTTCGGGA
>FQSS02000746.1:9898-31448 GCA_900128795.2 Malbranchea cinnamomea
GCAAACTTGTTATGCATCTCAGTCTGCAAAGACTTGATTTGTGTTTGTACCTCACCATTGTCATGTGTCCAGCATCGGCTGCTATCCAGAAAGGGTCCTGCCTTGGCTATCTCTGGCGTCGATATCAAGATTCTGAGGAGCTTTAGCACTTTAATATGCCCTCGGGAGGCTGCAAGCTGCAGTGGGAGTCATGAGAATGAAAACTCGCGTACCGGCGTTTGCATTATTTTGCAATAGCAGCCTTACAACGTCCTCCTTGCCACAATGTGCAGCAATGGCCAGTGCCGTTCTACCGGACTCGTCGTGACGGACTTCAAGATCCACGCCACCTTTGATCAGGTCTTCAACCTGTGTCACAGCTCCTGACTGCGCAGCCTTTACAAAGTGGTGGTGCCGTAACGCTTGTGAGGGAAGAGAAAGCAATGCTAATATTTAATTCATCTGCCTGGTTCTTTGGCAAGGGCCGTGCATTTATCGGGCTCGGTGGCACAGGCAAGGATGATGAGCTCGAACTATATTCAGCACGCCTGAACGGGTTCACCCGGCTCAGGAAAGAGTCAAGCTTATCCCTCGTGGATCCTGATCCCTACGGCAGAGTAGCCGTCGACCGGGAGGGTCGCAAATAATCGTAGAATTTAGAAGACGGTCGCTCCAGTTCTTCGTCTACTGGTGTACGAAGACTATCGGCAGGAGGCGTAGATACGTTGGGAACTTGCACCAGGGAAGCCTCCGAGCGCCGTGTTTGAAAACCACCACTGGCAGAACGCTCGTCCGTTTCCCCTGACGCTGCCTGCGAGGGCCGCTGGGTCACTGGGTTGGATTGACCTGTAGCATGTTCGTTGGACCTTTGATACGGGGTCGAGTTGACGGTCTTCCACTTCTGGTAGATTCAACATAGGTATGAGACCTAGATGTACGCAGCGTGGCCGTGTCATCCGCGACTCTCCTGATGAGTCACACACTGTCCTCTCGCCGTAGCAGCTCTAGCTGCTCAACTGCTGTTCGACTACAAGTGTGTCAGCAAAATGAACCGAGATAGATGAGATTGCAGGCCGAAATCACGTACCAATGGTAAACTTGTAGAAGAAGATTCAATGCATGTACCTGCGCATGCAGCCGCTGGGTGATTGTCATTCATCAACTCGGCATTCCGAAGGATCTTGAGGCGGTCCCGAAACCCGAGCGACTCTCCACCCTGAGCAAATTCCCGTACCAGTCTCGAAACTTCCTCCGAGAAAACCTCCACGATGGCTTTGCATCCATCGACAGCAACTTCCAGACTACGAAGGTAGTCCGGATGGTTGAGGAAGCCGTGGACATCGCGATGGGCCCATTTGTAATTCAACGATCAGAGAGTGAATCGTCAAGTCGGTCTCTGCGTACTTGCCACGAAGTGTGCAGAGCCCCTGGATGCTCGAGCCGATGACCTCGGCGGTTTGAAGCGCACCTAAGGCTAGATCCATTAGTCCTCAATTAACGGTGAGTTGTCGCTCAAAGGTCAACTGGTTGAGTTGCCAGGATCGAATCTCCGATGGGCACGTGTGACACGCGGCACAGTCGACTTGAAGCGTCCTTACTCAGCGTAGGGCTCGGCAGAAGATGAAAACAGAAGAAAAAAAAGTGTGGAGAGGCCTCTCATCAGGCCATGACCGAATCCAGAGTGGTATGAATCTCCTCAACACCACCGAGCGAGCGAGATTGCGGTTTTTATAGCGCAAAGCCATCCGAAGTTTCGCTGCATACAACATTCGCTCCTATATGAGGTCCCAGAGCGCTGTAATACGAGGCTGTGCAAGCAGTTTCTCCTCCTGTGTTGATCCAGCTCACAAGTCTGGCAGAGCCTTGTGCAACCCTGAAAAGGTTGGAAGCGCACCCTCGGTGCCTGCGTTGACGGCGCTGGAAAGCCATTGCTGCGGATAACCAGCTCGAAACAGTGGAATCGACAAGGAGGGGGGGTACTCAGGGATCGCGTTAGTTAGCGTCTTGAGCCTCGAAATTCAAGTCTCCCGGCGATGCGAGCGAACAGCGCTGTCACAACCGACGTGAGGTGGTTTGTGGACGGGCCGCTGCCGTCTGCGAATCAACCCGTGCATGCAGCATCGGGCATGGAGAGGAGGGCTGGGGACAAATGAAGATGTAAAACAAAACGGGAAACCTGGAATGAGGCCGGAATTTAGAGACCAGTGACTCGTAGGAGTACTCCGTAGCATCGTCGAGAAATACTACTACTACTCACTCACTGCTCACGACAGCTCTTTCAAGGTGATGTCCCGACGCAGTGAAGTCACAGAGTTGACTCCCACCTTGTTGAGTTGCGCTGACTAAGCGTCTTTGTGCCCTCTTCCCCGCCAGACGGATTGGAGCGTTTTCCAAGTGATGAGAGTCAAAAAAGATTCGATCAACAATCAAAGGTTTCATCAATTGTCGCGAGACTGATTCAGCGCCACTTCTTTGACAATGGCTCCTCCACCAAACACCCCCAACGACAAACCCCTCACCCTGCATGCTCGTTACCAAGCTCCGCCACCACAAGACTCCTCAGCCGACCCCGCCGTGGCCACCGCACCACGACATCACCTTTTCTCGCACCCGATCCCGTCCTCTCTTGCGCTCAATCGCAGGACCAGTGGCGGAAGCGACCAGAGCGTAGCGGAGGCAGGGCCAGGAACAGGAGCGGGGACGGGAGTGGGAACGGGGCCAGACACGCCCACGGCCCGAACGGCGTATTTGTCGGATCTGCGAAAGGCCGTGTCGGCGCTCCAGAATGAGATCAATGTTTATTTGACTGCGCGGATGGAGGAGGATGCAAAGGTTGCGCAGGCAAAGGATGGCGTGGGTACGAGACAGAGGGCACAGGAGACGAAGGAGGAGGAGAATTATGGGGAAGAGGTTGTTGATGAGGATGCGTGAAGGCGAGGGACGTCAACGTTTTAAAGTAACGAGTTGTCTGTAGTTGAGGCGCGATGGAGAAGGTCAGTCTAGATTGATAGCGCATTTATCACCATATGTGCTGCATGCGGCATCTCACGGCTTACGGCGGGTCGAATGCGCTTCGATGATACGAAAGCTCCAGTTGGAGTAGTGTGAAAACGCGAAATATTATTCTGGGGTATCAAACGGGACAAACAGTACTCGATACTAAGCCGACTGAGAAAGACAACAGTGATCACAGATGCAACGATATGTGGGGAACGGAACGCACTCCACCATTTATTTTGACCAAACGAGCACAACAGTGAAACAATGATGAATCTCAATTCAACTGAACATGGTTCGTTTATTCGCGCATCCCAGATGGACGACGCCATTACTACATGCACTCGTTAGCAAAAGAAGACAAAATCTACATCTTCAGGGGGGTGGGGGGACAGATGGAGGTTTTGGCTCACTCTGGAAACACACTAATCACGCTTCCTCCCAACCTCTTATGACACACGCCACACACCCGATCCTCGCTCACCGTGACGAATCGATTCCGGCCCTGATTCGCCCCACCGCCGCCGAATATGGCCTCACCCAACGCAAGTTTGGCTTCAGCCTTCATGCTCTGCACCTTGCGCAGTGCAGCCACGACCCGGCTCTCGTTCATGATGGTGTTCGCGGCCCGGATACGATTGCGGAAGTAAAACTCGAGGTCTGCGACCGGTAGCGTCTCTGGGATGAGCTCAAGTGTGGAGCCCGCCGGGAGGCGCGAGCCGTGGCGGGCGAGTATTTCAAGGGCCGGACCGTATTGCGGGTCGTAGCCGTGGGGTGGGGAGAGGTAAAGGGATAGGAGTGTGTGGTAGATGGACGGGTGTGAGTCTGCTTCGCTTTCAGAGGGTGCGAGTTGGTGATGGGTCTGGGGAGAGGAAAGCGTCGCTGTGGTGTCGTCCTGGAGGTGGATTTGGTTGCAGTACCTAATTTTTATGATCCGCGAGTTAGCTTAACGACTGATATGATGTACAGCGGATGTTCAATCAGGTAACGCACTCTTCTGCCTTTTTATGGTCGTTCAGTTTGAACACGTAAATCTCCAGTGCCTGTCGGTGCTGGCCCATCTTGCTGAAAATAATTGCCCTTGCTTCGTAAAACTCGGGGTCTGCATCGTAACACATGTCAGTCCATCCCGTGCCGCATTCGCCAGGGGAAGGAAGAAAAAAAAAAAAGGAGAGAGAGAGAGAGAGAGAGAGAGACATACCATCACGAGGCAACCGATCAAGCATCTTCGCCGGAGAGTACTGCGCACTAATCTTCAGCATATCCAAAAACTTGACCTTAAAGCTCGCCCTCTCCCCGTCAGGCACCTCCTCTCCCACCGCGGGACTCAGCAACTTTTCCAGATACAACATCAGCAACCGCTGGTGCAACTCCGGCGTCATATCGTTCAATTCCCCAATGACATGTTCCAGGTAGCGGATCGCAAGACGCTTGTCGATTCCCGTCAGAAACTCCAACACCCGCTCACGCGGCAGTGTCTCCGCATTCTCCGTGTCGGCGAGGAAGATCTCCATCCCCAGCTCGGGGTCCGTGCGAAGAGGCCACTCAGCAAATTCGAGAATCAGATCGATCTCGGAGGGCGGGAGGTGCTGAAGGTACGCGATTGTGCGCGACGGGCCGAGCAGTTGTGGTGGCGTAGGCGTCTTCTTGCTAGTCTGCTGCTGTTGCTCCTCCTGACTTTGACCCTGCTCGCCGAACCGCCGCAGATGCTCAAGGGCGGGACGATGGAGTTTCTTACCGAACAAAAAGTCAATGAGATCATTGTATCTCCCTGTTTCTTCGAGCTTCTCCATGACGACGTCCGGGTCGCAAAAATTCGTGATGCGGAAGAGCGAGCCTGCCAGCGAAGGGGTCGCATACATGTGGGCGCGAAACAAGGTGGTGTCGACCAGTGTCGCTACCTCACGCAGCCTGGTGCCAAAATCAAGGTCATCAGCTCCGGCAGAGTTGGACATTCCCAAGGTATTGAGCACCGACTGCGTGAACTCGTCAGACTCCCCGTTAAGCTGCACTCGCGAGGTCTTTGGCGTGCCATCCGGGTTGAGATATCGTTGGAGTCGACGGCGGATATCTGCCAAAAACCCCTGAAGTTCGTAAACGGCATCCTTTAAGTCTTTCCCTTCTACATGTAGGTCAGTATGTAATCGCACAAGGGGTGAAAGGAAAGTTTATATACTAACGCAGTCGTTTATCGGGTCCTTTGACTTCTGGCGTTTTTGCCCGGATACTACTCGTTTCACTCCATGTGTCCGTCCGCCTCCTGATAAACGACCGTATCGAGGGCGCGTACCCCACCCCTCTGCTCTCTACCCTGTCCTCCGGCGGGGCGGCTTCAGCTCCAGTAGCTTCGGGGCTGCCAGTAGCCTTCTGAGGTGCGTCGTCACCGGACTCTCCCGTATCTTCCTGATCGTTCTCACTTTCACCAAATGAAGACAAATCGCCCGCAATAACTTTGGGATACAAGCGAATCACAAGCTCCGGCGGTGTGGACACTTCTGTGAACAAGTCAAGGGACTTGCGATACTTCCGCTGATCGAACAGTCTCTTGGCCTTACGCAGCTTGACCTCTCGTAGTCGACCTTTTTTGTCCGTCAACAGGGCTTCCTCTAGTATCTCAAGCAGACTAATCGCTTCGTCCAAATAGCCCTCGTCAACCAACGAGTCGATCTGCGAATCGTAGTCTAGTGCATTCATGCGCCAGATAACACGCTCACTGGCGACGAGGAAGCCTTTCCCTGCATGTGCAAGGCTAATGTTGGGCTGCGGGATATGCAAGTGGCTCGCAGACGGCAGTGAAATCGACTGCAAGAGCGACAACGTCTCTGGGTTCCGCACTTCTAGTATCCCCTTGGACGGCTCCTGTAACGCCAGAAGATAGGGGTACGAATACCCCACCGCCTCAGGCGCCGTATTCCACGGAATCTGCCTCCGTCCAAGCGGCTTCCCATCCGTATCGATGAAATGCGTATTCACATCCTTGGCCAGGAGCATCTCGCCCTCGCGCAGCCTGGTCGCAAGCGGCTTGGGCGCCGTCCCTCCCATACCAATGTAACTCATGCTCGCAACGCTCACTCCACCAAGCCTTCCACCCTCCGCTCCCCCAACACCACCGATACTTCCCGGGCCAATAATATCTGTCACCTCTCCCGTGACCACATCGACAAGGACATACCCAGACCCCAAACCAGCAAGGATCTTGGTCCCCGTCGCCCACGTCAACGTCTTGATCCCGCTGACAAGCGTAATCTCCTTGCCCGCGGGCCCTATCCCTCCGGCTCCGGCTCCGGCTCCATCTGCTTCATCCTCGCCCACCTCAAGCTCCATGTCCCTCCACGTCCAGAACACAACCTTCCTCTTCGCGGCAACCGCCAGCCGCGAAACAATCGACGGCACGCCGCTCGCCTCGTCGCGCACGATATTCGACGTGACGGCGAACGTGGTCGCACCCTTGGTGCGCACAAGTTGTTCCTGCAGCTCGTAACTGTGCAGATCGTGCAGCGAGACATATCCACCCGACAGCGAGATGAGCAGATTCGCCTCCTTGATCAACGCCAACTGCTCGATCTTGTACCGGGCGAATTTCTCCTGCTCGCGGAGGAGGTCGGTGGGTTTGACTTTGGGTGCCGAGGAGGGAGTGGCAGTGGTATCGTCGGTGGTCGCATTCTCATTCTGCGCGGTATTCTGTTGCTGCTGCTGTTGCTCGGCTGTCTCCGCATCCTGGTCGGGTACTTCGTTCACGCGATAGATGCGGAGAGTCCCCGTATTTAAGCCCACGAGTAACCTGTCCCCGTAGGCCAGGAGACTCTCGATCTTCGACTTGTCGCGCTGCCGCAGCTCGACAAGCGGCTGGGCCGAGAATGCGGAGAGCATCGTCGTAGACTTCGCTGTGCACTAGCAAACGATAGTAGTTCCGATGATGGCGTGGATGTACCTACTACCTGCGTGAAGGCCACTCAGTAGATGGTATCATGTACGGTCGACCGTTCAATCATGTCCGCTAGAAAATATTATGCAGGGTCCTGAAGGCCTGCATCATGAGCAAGCCCCTCACCGTGTAAGAATAGTAGTGAAGAAGAGAATGCGTGCCAGACACGCAGCACTTCGTCGTGAAGTTGAGCCAATGCTTCCCACCGATGTCATGTCCCGGGCGCCCAGAGCCAAGCCGAGCTCATTGATTGGCTAGAGTGAAGAGAGGAGGGATCTGCTACGGAAGCCTAATAGCATGAGATGGGTCAAAATTCGAGCACCATCTCATCAACCACTACAGTGGTAGATCACTGTACACACCTCTGCCTCTCATTATTCTGTTATATCTTTATCTTCCTCTGTATGGACTGTCTAATCATTACAATGTGAGGAGAACGCTTGCTTGATCTCTTGCTCAGTCTTCTACTAGGTCTCTTGCTTGGTCTCTCACTACATCGCTCACTAGATATCTTGCTAGTTCGAATCTGAATTCTACACTAGAATGTGCGACAATAATGGCTACAGCTACAATGGCAATCAAGGTATCTGGCAAGACATCTAGCAAGAGACCTAGTAGTAGATCTAGCAAGACATCAAGTAGGAAATCTCATTTTGGCCCACCACATGCTATTAAGTTAAGCCTCCGTAATCTGCTTAGTCATCCACTTGCTCCAACCAAGGCCTGAGCGCGATACTAACAAACCATACTCCGCACTACATATGAAGAAGAGGTCTCATCTTTCAAACGTATATTCTCATTTTTATTTTCCTATTTCCGAGACTTTAGAGAAGTGGAATCTAGCCTAAATAAAAGAAACTCCATCCGTAATACCGTGCTTCACTCCGTAGTGTACTGGTAGCAGCATTCGTCCTAAACGCCGAACCCAGCAAGCCGCCTGGTATTTTATAGTAGTTTCCCACCTCGGCCCATCTGCCTACATAGAGAAGAGGATGACTGAAAAAGGTGACATGCAGGTACCCAAAAGAAGGAAATAAGAGAAGTGCAAAACTGGAAGCGGAGGGAGGGAGACGGACAGAAAAAAAAAAGGAAGGGGGGGATTAACCATGCCATGCATAAGCTACTATGTTGGTATTGAACGTGCAATGCTAGAGAAACTTGCAAGAAGAACATCATGCAGTAATCTAGCCGGGAGTCATCCATGCTAGCCTTGCGCTGTGCTCAGAGCGGAAGGTTTAGGTTGGGTCTGCACGCCCCAGGGCTGTGACGAGTGCAAGTGCAAAGCACACGCAGAGTGTAAACGCTCCTCCGTGTAAGTACGAAACACTGCGACAAGAAGGGATGCAAGGACCAGGAAAACGACAAAAGCCGCACGTCGACTGAAAAGGGTTTTGGTGTTGCTGAAGTCTTTGAGACGGAGGCCCGGGAAGAACCACCATGGCGACAAAGTCTCAAGTGTCTGGGCCAAGCAGCATCGCTGAAGTAACCCGCAGTATTGAAGGCAAGATGTCCGAACGGCAGCATTTCATACCGGTGAAAAAAAAAATGTAATGTTGACCCCCTCCCATGAATCCACCGATGTGCGCCTGTGCCTCTCCACACCTCGACAAGATAATGATGGCAAGTATGGCGAGGAGGAAGCCACACGACCGGAGAAGGTCGTCTCAATGCGCGGGAAACAGAGAGGGACCGGCTAGTGGGGCACCTTGGGATGAAGTGTACAAGGAACATAAGAAACAACCGGCATGCAATGGGAGAGACACGCCAGGTACTACAGGCAGGTCTGGTCCTGGCTGCGGGAACTGCATTCAACGGTAATACAATGTTCTGAGGCTGCGTACATCGTTCCCTAGGGTCGCTGGCATGAGGAAGGACAGCGTCAGTCTAAATCTGGGATGGATCCGCAGTCTGATGTTTCGCTGCACTTCCTTTACCACGCCAGGTAGACACAGCAGGGATATCAGCCTTGATGCGTTTCTCTTCGGTGCCGTACGCACGGGGGGTCAGCTTAATGAGAGTGTGCAGGGGCACTTCCATCCAGGGGCTCTGCTCCTGGGACATGTTGAGAAAGTACGCGTAAATGCAACGCAAGACGGCCTGATGGGTGACGATGATAACGTTTTCGCTGCGCTCCAATTCCATAATAATTGGTTCCAGGCGGATGACGACGTCGCGGTAGGATTCACCACCGCGGTAACGGTAGTTGTACTTGTCGTCGTCACGCGCTTTGAAGTCTTCGGGGTAACGTTCAGCGATTTCTTCATAGGTCAGGCCGTCGCACACTCCCGAGTCGAGCTCGTCTAGAGCTTTCCATTCGAGCTTGTGGAAGCCCATCTCAGCGACCAAATGACGAGCGGTTTGGATGGTGCGCTTCAAGGTCGAGGTCCAAACGACGATTTTGGAATCTTTGGGAATCCCAGACTCCCGGAGGAGGCTAGGTAGAGCCCGCGCATAGGCCTCGCCGCGTGAGGAGAGATTGGCATCGCCTCCAATCTTGCCAAGAAGATTGTATTCAGACTCGCCGTGCTAAAACAATGACGGATGAGCACAGATCCGTTACGCAACCCAGTCTGGGGAAACACTTACACGAGAGAGCCAGATCGAACGTGGCCTAATGTGGAGATTCTGAATGTAATACACGAGGCGGCTGGAAAGATAGTCTTTGATTTGGTTGATGATGACCTGGGAACCGACATCGATCAACTTCACAAAGGCGTAGTGGCTCTCCTCATCGTCAATAGTCTCATAGACTTTCTCATAGTTGCGGATCCGATTCATGAAATCTTGCGCGGCGACTTCTGGGTCCTGGCCTTTGTAGTCGGGAGAGGTGGTCTTAACTTCGCGAATGTTGTTCATGATAAGCTCATGGTCATTGCAGATAGACTCCACGAACAGGGGCTCGATTCCCGCAGAACGGCAGGCACTATAGATCCACCGGCGGCGTTCCTTGGTAGAGTTGGTGGCATCAAAGATCGCGACTTGGCCATCAGTCTCTTGAAACCAATCAAGCATGTCTTTTACCGCTGCTTCTGCGGCAGCACGACGAAGGCGCTCCCCATCAGGATTAGAGGTGTCGAAAAACTCGGCGGTCGGGCGAGGGGTATCTTGCCGACGATACTGTCCAACGTTGAAGATCTTGGCAGGAATTCCGATCCATGCCAGGTATCGAAGGGCTATCCAGCATCAAAATTAGACAAGTTATGCGGTAAAAAAAAGGGAGAGAAGGGACCTATCATCGTGTTTCCCGTACCTTTTCCCGCAATCAAGCTCTTCCCGCGGGCGGGGAGCCCGACCATCACAACGCAAATTCTTGCATCGTCGTTCTGCCGAATCCTGTTAGCGATTCCCAAAGTAGCACCCTTGGCTTCCGTGTCTACAGAAAACACATTGTCTTCGGTGGTGAACGAAACACGTGTCATCTTGACTGGCGGTTTGAGGTCGACAGAAAGAGTCAAAGTGATCGAGGATTTCAAGAATGAAAACAGAGGACTTGTCTGCCAGGGGAGATTTGCAGAGATGGGCAAAATTTCAGTGGTTTTTAACAACAGCAGACAGGGGCAACAGAGGATTCTTTGCAAGGTGATTGCTCGTGGTTCTGAAGACTGAAAGGAAAAGAAGAGGAAAAGGAAAGAGAGGGAACACAACAGAGGGAGGAGAGATTTACAGCTATGACTCTGGCCGGCATTGTCACTAGGTCAAATGATGCGATGTTTGCCGAGATTGGTACTTCACAGTGACAGCAACAATGGGTAAGGTGGGAGGGTCGATTGGTCGTCAAAGGCCAGCTCCAGGGGTCTGCGTTGGAAGTTCACAACAAAGGACGATACAAGCTGGCTTGTAAGATGGCATTCACCCAGAAATTGAGAGAATTAACGCTTAGCATAGAACCCCTCCGGCCATCTTTCGAATACTTGCGTTTGGACTGGATAGTTGCTGAAGCAGCGCGAGACGGTGAGAACTCAACTCCTCCCCCACCCTTTTTTTTTGCCAGCAATGATCGTGGCGTGAGGAAAACTCCTTTCCCTTGTGACAGAATGGACCTGAGCTGAAGCTTCGCGACAACAGATGCACTCCAAGCCAAGAACAACAGCGCAAATATGTTCGTGTCTCTAAGGAGTCAGAATGTTGGTGGTATTGCTGCTGTCGAAGGGCCAGGGTGACGATGTTGGGTTCTCCGCAGTCGACGTCACAATGCAAGCTATGTCATTCGGTTTCCACCATAGGTCGTTTTTCACCGGTAGTCAAATCTCGCGCCTGATATATTTCTCTCTGTTTCTTACCCGATGGAGCGGCCGATCGAAAAAGGGCAAGGAGTTTCACCGTGCTCTCGTGACCACCACAAGGCCAGACAACTTAAATATTTGTACCGTGTTTAGGTGCGATGGCGGCGTGGGCCAATGATGGATGACGATGTTGGCCTTGGGGGGGGACCGACATCGAGACCAACGGACTTCACCCCGCCTTCCGTCATCCGCGCAGAGAAAAGTGTCTGGGACAACCGCCACAGAGCGCTCCATCAGATGAGCGGGACCCGAGGTTCGTTCTCCCAGTCGGGAGCGGGAAGGAAAGTGCCATCACTGCTCCGGCGTCTGGTGCATCGGCATTATTCCAGCCTTGGGTTCGAGACGAATTTGCCACGGAACGTCATCGACTGGGAATGTGCCCAGCGCCACCCGCACGGGAACGACAATAGTACTTCAAATAGATGGATTATTATTGTCGAGGACCTCAATAGTAGTTTCTGCCTCGTCTCGGTGCCGCTGCAACAGGCCCCCTGCCAGACAGGACGTGTGCCTGAATGCCAAGCAAAAGCGATCATGGGAGCGACCAAAGTCCAGGTCCCCTCCTCCGCAGAATTTTCACTCCCTTGTGACCAAGGGATGTTTCCAAGAAAAGGGTCCCGGTTATTCGCGTGGTTGTCTGAGGTCTCATCCACTAGCCACAAGGGAGCTTCGGTCGCTCGGTCGCTCGGGTGTTTTCGGAATATTATCACGTGATTTGTTGCCGTGGTCGCAAACCAGCCACAGTGGACGGAGGTGTCGGGTCACTGGGCGGTGTCTCGTGATCGCAGGAGTTGAGTTGATGCCGGCCAGCCAGGTCATCGCAGCGAAGCTGAAGGAAAAGGGTCCAGGAATGGGGGGATCAAAAGGTTGAAACAATGGCAGTAATTGGGAGAGTGATGGTGGGAAAAACGAAGACGGAAACAGTCCAAACTTGGAAAAAATTGCTTGAAGGCGCGCGACAAGATGAGATATCAAATAAAAAAATAATAAAATAAAATAAAATAAAAAGGAAAAGGAAGATAGCAGAAAAGGGCATTATTTAAATAGAAGAAATGTAATCACTCACCGCGACACCAAATATCTTGTAAACAGACTGTCTGCGACCAGACACGCCCGAGGCCATGATGGCCAGCCAGATCCTTCAGCCGTTCCCCTCCACCGCCAAAACTGCGTCCTCTTGACGCAGTCTCCTCGCCGTACAGAGTAAGGAGTCGACAGGACCTCCAGGATCCGAACAGTGCTACTAATGGATGGATCAGGAGATGATTGGGATCCCACAAAAAAGCCGAGGGAGCCCACGCAGTAGTAGTAGTAGTTGTATGGCGGGGGCGGGGCTGTAACACGTTCAAGCGTCGTCGACGAGTCTCTGTTGATGACGCCAACGACCCGCTGAAAATCGACTTGCAGTTGTATGTACTCAAACACAGTATCACTTGCTCCGTAGTAGTACTACCTCCTGGAGCCGTCGCGGATATAGTCGTAGCGTCAAAGGGTGGCACAGTCTCGTGTTCTGATAGTAAAGAAAACAATAATAAGTTAAGGGAGAGTGGGGAGCAATGATGGTCATATGTATGAATTGGAAGTCAGTCGGCTTGATCGACAAGGGAGAGAGTTGGATGCAGAGGATTGGTTCGCAGAGCAAAGGAAACTTAATTGCAAAGCAGCACGGAACACTTCTATCGGTAGGTAGTATGTAGGTATGGGAGAATACTCAAGTGTGACCAAGGGGAAAGAGAAGATCCCGAGTTGCGAAAACTTCGAACCGACCAGGAAAGGGACGCTGATGGGTTTTCCTGTGCCGAGCCCTGCACCTTTAGGACGCGGTACTGAGCTGCTCGAGCATCGGGGGAGCGAACAGCGCAGCCGCCATGGCTCGGAGGATCCGGTATGCAAGGCAGGGACAGCGGGGGATACTGACAGGGTACATGCATTTATACCCTGCGGGCAAGGCATGCTTCGGTTTGTTCCTTACATGCATACTGCTACTACTATTACTACTACTACTACTACTACTACTACCACCACCACCACCACCACCACTACTACTAGGTACTGTGACCGGCCTCCATGCTGGTGTCATACTTGGACAAAGGATGGGAATGTCCTCCAGCCTGGCCCTGACGAGTTGTTACAGTGACGGATGGGAGTCAAAGGTAATTGTACTCTTCGAGCAAGGGTCTTTCCATCATCCATTGTTGTACCCGTCGAGTACTCAATACCTTCTTCTTTCATCGCAGCACGTTCGAACTCCAGGCACATTACGTCATTTTGAGCTACCATGGGACTCGACGCAAGGGGACAATGTCCTCTCTCTTCGACCCCACAAAGAAAACGAGATCGTGGGAATGACAAAGCACCGAGTACAAAGCTCGACGGGAAGATTCAATTACTGCATCTACTATGTTGGGCGATCTTGAACCTCCACATACAAGTTCTAGTAAAGAGAGAAGAACGGAGAATGCTGAAAAGTACCCGCAAGCCATTCATGCTGGCAGCCGTCCATGGCCAGATTGAGGTGCGAGGGAGTTGGCGATTCCATCTCTTCATATGTTCATGACTTGGCGGAAGCAGTAGCATCACCCGTGAGCAACTGGAGTTCCAAGACTAGTATTTCTAGCCTGTGGTCTACGGCGCCTCCGCACTTGCACGGATGCGACGTTGGGGATGATCGAGGAATAAGCTGCCGGACCGGTGATCTCCTGTGAGCTGTCTTCTGGTGACGTGCCTTCCATGTCTGTCATGATCGAGCCGGGAGAAGTTGCGCTAAAGAAAGAGTATGAACGCGAGCTGGAAGACGAGACTGGCGAAGGATTTGGCGAGGCCCAATTTCTCACTTCCTGAAATCCATTTTGGGCAGAACGTCGATGGTTGAGGCGTTGCCGTGGTGGTGGATAATGATGGTCGTGTCTTCAGTCTATGCAGGCCCAATATGTCTTCAAGTAGGGTTTCCGGTAATAGCTCTTGGGCGTGCGTTGGTGTGTGCGCGGGTTGTGTCTCCTTCGGTCGAATGCAATGAACCGGGCCTGCTGATAGGAATCCAGTTGTTACACTCCGAAGTCTTCGTCGCAGAATGGGGGCTTTCGTGCCCCCTTTTCTTCCGGGGGTCGGAGTGCGTCTATAGATACGCTGCGACACAGGCCAAGTTAGCCTCCAACGCATCTCCACAAAGGCTAGACCCTGATGTTGGAATCCTACCTTTTGTATTCTCCAGAAGTGGACACCCAGAGATCGAGGGCCAACGACGAATGGCTGGAGTGGTCTGGCTTTGAGTTCAAGTCATCGTCGTCCATTGTTCTCTGGCGGTTCTTAATTCCGCTTTCCGTCTTGAGAACAGCCTCATCCTCTCCCGGATCTCTGCGTCAGGGTCAGAGTCGCAACTGTCTCCCCATCACACCCCATCGTTATGGGGGCTTTGTAATTCCTCGCACGGAGCCCCAACTTTCTTAGACGGCTCAGTGGTGGCGGATCGATCAGCCCAGCCTTTTCATCGCGCAGCAGCTGTAGGGCAGCTTGGAGTTGCTCAAGAGAATATCGTTTAGGGGTCTCTGTGTCCATCTTCATGCACTTCTTTTCCCTAAGACACGTACTATTACCTCTATACTCAAGGAAACGATGGAGTCAGGAGGACGCTGAATATAGGGAGGAGTGGACGGTGTACAGGGAGCCAGGGTACGGAGTACGACAGGGCCGAAACTCGGAAGCTATTGGATATCCGTTTCACAAGAGATTGGACAAGACTCGTGTAATGGAATCGCCAGGTAGTTCTGTGGGTACGGGATAAGGTGCGTGGAACCCTCCGAGCAGGTGTGTTCGAGGCCTATGTGAGAGCAACTTGAGATACAACTGTGTTGAGGACAGGGCCCGTGTGCGCGAGTTGAACACAATATCAAGAAAAGTCGTGTATACTGAGACTGCGTTGAGTATGTAAGGGTCGGCAAGGTGATAAAAAAATTATGACGGTGCACAGCAGTTTGTAAACACCTACTGGCTAGACTCAGTAGCTTCTTTTTCTTTTCAGGCATAGGTTTCAAGGTCAACGATTGTCCATGATGCCGGGAAGCAAGTATGTCGTCTCGACTATGTGAGGGTGCGAACTAACTTGGGTGAAAAAACCGAACCGAGAGACGTAAAGACCTTACAGAGTCGATCGTCTGCTTCAATGGTACAGTACTCGCAGGTACTAAAGTGGTTCTAGGAAGATCACCCTACAGAGCGAACAACTAGAACAGTTCTCTGTAGGTGGTGTGCAGATGCTCATACACTCGGCGTAGTGTATGAATCTTCCAGCCCAATATGACAATTAGGACATCAGTGGAAGACCGGAGATCCTAGAACTGCAGAGAGCCATATTCTCCTCTTGATTGTCCACTTTGCCATGGATGTCCAATGGGCTTATACTGATACATCGCAAACGTAACTTCCAAAGGGATACCGTCCTCATGTCCAGCACTAAGTTCAACGAGTATTTCTAATGTCTAGATGCATGCAAGTCATCTAGCGAGTAGTAGTATTAAGCTGGCGAGAGCATCTTGTAGTCGAGAGTCGGAAGTTCATCTCGACTGTGTTGCGGATGGATGGCCGAGTGGATCGAAACGTGACTAAGCAACATGCCAAGACTCGCTAAATGGCCTCATTTAAAGGCAATTTTTTTTTCTACGCCAACACTTTCCACAATCTTTTCTGCGACTTCAGGCACAAAGAGGACTCTCATTGTCCGGAACTCAGGGACTCAAAAACTACTTTCTGCTGTTGCGACAGTCGACATGCAGTTTTGTCATGCTCGACGTAAACGGGCTACTTTGGAAGGGTGCAGAACCTTCACCAGCTCATCCACTGGATGAACCTATTCGTTTTCCACGCTTCTCTGGCTGAGCGCTTTTTCTTTCCCTCATCTTAGATCTTCACCACACTTTCCCTTTCCTTGCGCATAATTTCTCCACGTAATCGTTTGCTCGGTTGCTATACTGGAGCCCTGGAAGGGAGGCCTGCCGCAGATACATCTAGGTCGATCTCATCAAGCCTCGCGTCCGGCATCCAATTGGCCTACTACATTCCACTGGTCGATTAGCTCAACAGGTAGAGCATGATGAGCATCCCTTCGGGGCATCAAAGGCTGGGGGTTCGAGTCCCTCATCGACCCATTTCGTGCGTAATTGCTGTCGTGGTCTTGTGTTGAAGTCAGATCGCAACATGACCATTGACAGTTCAGATGGTGTTCAGATCATCTGATACCATCGTCAAACCGCTCTGATATGCGGGCTCTGAGGCACAGAGGTGGTTTCTCGGTGCAGAATGAGGGTTCGTCGACCAACTGGTGGTGATCGTGGTGGATAAACGGACGGATGGATGGATGGATGGCAGCAAGTGTAAGTGCACTCTTTTTTTTCTTTGGCCTTTCTCTTCATCTTTCCTTCTCATCTCTTCCCGCAGCCCTTCTCGTGATGAAAACACATTTTACACAGACCTGTTCCGAACAGACATGTGGATACCAAAATGTTGCCTTCCTTCTGATCGCAGTATCTACCTTCGTTCATTGTGACTTGTGCCCGCGCTCTGGGTTGAGCCACGGCTGACGTTGGAACAGGACAGGACTGGCGGGCATCCTTCGCACTGGTGCACCGTGTGTAACGGGAAGCGGTCAGCTGTGATGGGACATCTGAGGGGACGTCAGCCTTGGAAGACGTCCAGACTGCAGTGTTGACGTAGAGCGAAGCATTTACCAACAATTCATGGCAGTCTCGCAGGACATGACACTTGACGTGGATCTATAGTTACCTACTCTCTCTGCTCTTGTCTCTCTGATCATCGCATGGCCGCAACGGTCTCCGTCTCCAGTACCGTAGATATGATCACCTGTGACTGTCCTGCGTGGTTATTGTATTATTCAACTTGTCTGTCCACGGGCAGTCCGTCGATGGATCTGGGGGGAGAGATGCACCCAGCCGCAAGGCTGTTCCAGTCCGTCGGATGATCTTATTGGTGGTTTTGAGGTGCAAAGTGAGGCTTTTTTTGATCCATGTCCCGTCGTGTACCAAAGAATGCAACAGACTCTCAGCAACTGCCAGCTGGGGGCCCGCGGTCTGAGGTAAAGCAAAGTCTTTTTTTTTTCCCTTTCTGTCTATTCGACTTTTACTTTTGTTGATGGCATCTTGCGTCCTCGACTGTAGCGATGCTTCGTTCCTCTCCCAGAATCGTCATGACCGGGGGTGCGATGTGGAGTTGCAACCACCAGCAGCAGCAGCAGCAGCCAAACGTCATCGGGTCTCCAAGCGAAGCTGTTGCCCACCAACGTCGTCCACTTTGTAGTCTCCGTCGCGCTCCCCGTCCGTGACAACCAAGTACAGGACAACGTACGACCTCGCACAGTATTAACAGTATTACTCCGTAACCAGTGACTGACAACCCGAGCATTCCTCGCTTTCCCCGCCATGGCTCGGCGTCGACTGTGCTTGGATCAGTGGAGCCGGCGAGCCACTGCGCTCGTCTCTCTCGACCTTGTCCCATTTGCCCATGTCTGCCCTTGCAACTTGAAGGCGCGCGGCTCTGGGGTAGACCCGCCTTGGTTCGTCCACCGCAGCAAGGCTCAAACTCCATCAGCCTCCACGGCATCCCACTCCGAAATTGCTGGAAAAAAAAAATGTTATTTCATTTCAGTTTCCCCGTCTGCATGTGGCTCTCTCTCTCTCTCTCTCTCTCTCTCTCTCTCTCTCTTTTTTGTCTCTCTCTCTCTTTTTTCTCTCTCTCTTCTCTGTCGTGCACCCCTCGTTGAGACTCTTTCTGCGCATTATGTGAGCCTGGCTGATAGCCGGTTGAAGCTCTGCTCGTATTTCTCTCGTCAGGTATCTGGCTGAAGAAGCGCAAACCTTGTGTCTGCTCTTTGTGCTCTGCGCTCTCGGCTGCCGCCGGCACTGCCATCGATCCCCGTCCCCCCTCGCAACTTTTCTCCGGACAATATCACTCGTCGCGGCTGGCCTCCTGTACCAAAAAAGGGGAGGTAAATCTCTCGGTTGGTGGGGCTGGTCTGCCTACCGACTCTAGGACCTGAGACATACAAACCTGGTGCTTGGGCCAGACACTGAGCTTACTCCCCAAGTGAAAGGGAGAAGAAGAGGGAGGGGGGTGCAAGAGAAGAGGAAAAAAGCAAAATCAAAAAGCAATTCTCAACGCCTGAATATTAATCGACAGTGTCGTGTCGTCCCTTTTTCTCTATTGTCATTTTCTACCACCGCCACCACGCACTCGCTCTGCGACAAGCACTCCCGCGCTGATGGGGTGCCCATTCCAACGTCCTCCCTATATCCCACCAGTCGAACGGCCAAAACATCATTGATACCTCCTCCCCTCTTGCTTCGAAGCTAGAGATGAACTTCAATGGCGGATCAGCTCACCCCGCTGACTGGTCCTCCAACGAGGCCACTTCATCCAACTCCACCGCAAAGACAGACGAGTATGAGCTAGGACCCGAACTCGAGATCCCCCGCCCTCGCCAGCCGTCATGGACGTCCCGGCGCGAGTCCCTGACCGCAGCCGAACGGGCACGACGGAATCTGAACGCAAAGCTGGCAAATCCGCTGGCAGGTCTCAGCCATGCCGCCCTCCGGAGGAGAGGGGCTCGCTATGCCCGCCTGCACCAGATAGGGGATGAAGAGGATATCCGGGCATTTGAACTGGGTGCTGTGTTGGCGCAGGATCCAGAACAGTATGAGAAGGTCGAGGGACTGACGCAGGAAGAGCTTGAGGTCCTGAGACGGGAGTTTACGAACAAGTGGTCTCAGCCCCGGCTGATGTATCTGGTTATCATCCTTTGCTCTGCCTGTGCGGCAGTTCAGGGCATGGGTGAGTAATATATATCCCTTCGTTCACCCGTGTGTGTCATATGCGAATCGCGTTGTCTGACGGGGAGACTTAGATGAATCCGTCGTCAACGGGGCCCAAATTTTCTACAAGACCCAGTTTGGGATCGGTGGAACGGACGCCCGGTCGACATGGCTGGTTGGCCTCGTCAATGCAGCTCCGTATCTCTGCTGCGCCTTCATCGGCTGCTGGCTGACAGTGCCATTCAACCACTGGTTCGGCCGTCGCGGGACGGTCTTCCTGACATGCTGCTTCTCCGCCATCACATGTTTCTGGCAGGGGTTCGTCAACACGTGGTGGCACATGTTCATCGCACGCTTCATGCTGGGCTTTGGCATCGGTCCCAAGTCCGCGACGGTGCCGATATACGCTGCGGAAACGACCCCGCCCGCCATCCGAGGTGCACTGGTCATGCAGTGGCAGATGTGGACAGCGTTTGGCATCATGCTGGGGTACATGTCGGACCTCATCTTCTTCAAAGTGCCCGACACGCCCAACGTCACCGGCCTGGGATGGCGCCTGATGATGGGGTCGGCCATGTTCCCGGCCCTTCTCATCTGCTTCTTTGTCTTCCTCTGCCCCGAGTCGCCCCGCTGGTACATGAGCAAGGGCAACCACTACCTGGCCTATCGCTCAATGTGTCGCTTGCGATTCAACAAGGTCCAAGCCGCGCGAGATCTGTTCTACATGCACACCTTGCTCGAAGCGGAATCCACGATGAAACTCGGCCAGCCCAAGATCCTCGAACTCATCACCGTTCCCCGGAACCGTCATGCGCTGATCGCCTCTGAGATCGTCATGTTCATGCAACAGTTCTGCGGCGTCAACGTAATCGCCTACTATTCCTCGGAGATCTTCCTCGAAGCCGGCTTCTCCCAGATCGCCTCGCTCTCCGCCTCTCTCGGCTTCGGCGTGATCAATTGGCTCTTCGCCCTCCCCGCCGTCTACACCATCGACACCTTCGGCCGACGGAACCTCCTTCTCGTCACCTTCCCGCTCATGGGCCTCTTCCTCCTCCTGACCGGCTTCTCCTTCTGGATCCCGTCCTCCACAACCACTCTCCCGGACGGGACCGTCGCCAGCGCGCCGCACGGCGCCGACGCGCGCACCGCCTGCGTCGCCCTCGGCATCTTCCTGTTCGGCATCGTCTACTCGCCCGGCGAAGGGCCCGTGCCGTTCACCTACTCCGCCGAAGCGTACCCGCTGTACGTGCGCGCCTACGGCATGGCGTTCGCGACGGCCACGACGTGGTTTTTCAACTTCACGCTGGCCATCACGTGGCCCAGTCTACTGCGGGCGTTTACGCCGCAGGGCGCGTTCGGGTGGTACGCGGCGTGGAATTTTGTGGGGTTTGTGCTGGTGTTTTTGTTTCTGCGCGAGACCAAGGGGAGGACGTTGGAGGAGTTGGATCAGGTGTTTTCGGTGCCCATGGGCATGTTTGCCAGGGGGGTGGTTGCAGATGCGGTGCATCGTGTGACTGGCGTATTCTGCGGTAGTAAGCGGTGCAGGCAGAAGAGGAGGAGTCAAGGTGAAAGGGCGAAAGAGCAGCAGCAGCAGAAGAAGAAGCGGGGGAGGGGAGAGGGGGAGGAAGAGCAAGGAATAGAGATGGTTACACCGAGGATGTTGGAGAGCAGATGATCTATCTGTTTATTTTATATATATATATTTCTTCTGCGGTATATATCTTTTGTGATCTTCCAATGCCTGTACATACATACATACATACATATATACATACATAGGCATTCTATGAGACGTGACCCATATATTCGCTAGATACAAGGCCACTGTCATCCATCCGTAGTCCCGGGCTGGCTGGTTCCAGTTCGTCTGTTGGAGTCGGGCCAGCTGATATCAATCATTCTCACGTCTGCTTCTTCGAACGCGATGCCTACACCTTCTCTCCCATTCTTCTGAGCGCCCCACCCACGTTCAGAATAGATTCTGACATCAACAGCGGAATATCTCTGATTCCCCGAGGGTTCGTGGAATCAGGAAGCAGATATGAGCTAGCTAGCGATATTAGACACATTGTTCATTTCAGGATCGTGAACCTTGTTCTACATGTTCCAAGCTCGCGTCTTCAAATTCTGGTTCAGGATCCGAGCAGAAATACTGGGGTGCTCGTGCGTGGACTTTGAGACTGTGTAACTAACCAGACCATACAGTATCTCCCAGAGAAATGACACCATGATTCATCAAACGCATACATGTACATGTGCCATCACTCATTGATGATGAACAATGTGATTTAAGGGAATTTGTGGTGGTGAGGCAGCGCTGCCAGGTGAAGAAGACTGGAGAGGACACAGGAGAGGTGAAGAGACTCGAGGATGATGAACTGCTGAAGACGGACATGGGGGGCTGGGGCGCTGCAGTTTGTTAAACTGTGACCATGATTGGGGGCCTGAAGACCACAGTGCAGGTGACATCTGGTGTTGTCAAGTTTAAAGAAGGCAAGTGATGCTTACATAGATTTCTTTTGCTGAACTCATGGACAGTGGCAAGGGAA
>FQSS02000088.1:2923-24999 GCA_900128795.2 Malbranchea cinnamomea
GAACAGACACGATTACTTACCCGTTTTCATCCAACTCAGATAATTCCAGAATGTCCACATATTTGTTCATTGCGGAGAGCAGGTCATCGCTGGGTAGATTCCGGTGCTCCATCACCACCTTTCCAGAAACAGTAATAATTCTATCCAAGAGCGGGAATCGGTAAGACCGAACATCTTCTGCGAAAGGGAGCTGAACTTCAAGAAGACATTCAAAGTCTGGTTCGATTGATGGCGCAAGAAGTACGACCATTGGAGGTTTGCCGGGTTTGGTAACTAATCTGCCAATTGCGTAACATTCTAGCTCAAACAGTGCGTGGATAATCGACGAGAGCGCTATGATGGCCTTGTTGTTGGTCTTCTGCGCTATGATGACGTTCGTGGTAGACATGTTCATATAGCGTTCGTACTTTGTTGATGTCAGTATGTCTCCTGTGATACCACGTTCGTCGATGAGAGAGCAGCTCACATTCTCACTCGGGATGAACCCAATAAATTCTAAAGCCGCCTCTGTCTCCAACTTTGTAATGTTCTCATCCGACTCGCTAATGTGCACAGCTGTCCGCCCGTACTCGTAGCCCTTTGCCAGTTCGTCGCGCTCAACTTCTCTTTTACCACCAGGTGCCTCTTCGTCTTTCACTTGGTACGTACGAGCGTTACGTACGTTTGCCAACCGCGTCTCCTCCACTGCACGGGCTGAGCTTCCATTGTCCAAGGTCATCGACGATTCAGCGCTTTCGCCCTCAGCCCCAGCAGCTGAGGCAAGAACGAATGCACTCGACGTTGGTGGTCTTGCAACATACGTCCGATAATATCTTTCGACTTGTATGGTGAGGGCGGAGGAGTAAGATTCAGGGTCACCAAGCCGCAAATCCCCTTTGAAAGTTGGAATGCCGCGAACAGTCTTGACACGGGGTATCTCCAGCTCACGAATAGCTTGTGCAAGGGTGCCATACAGCCCATCGCAGTCTACTGCTAGACTACGGAGGAGCTTCTCATTGTCGGCCTGGGACGAGATAATGTTAATGCCATCCCAATTCCAGAAGTTTCATATGCCAAGTTACCTTCAATGGATCTTTTTCCTCTTCTTTGAATCCAAACTCAGGATCATCAAAATCTACACCCCTGGAATTTGTCAGTCATTGTACCAGATACTCATGAGATGAAACTCACAGCACGATCAGCTCGATTCCTTCGCTTCTCACTTTGTTAACAATTTCATCCAAGCCGTCCGGATCCATTGGGCTTTTTCCATTCGTAACAAGAACAATTCTCCTCTTGTATTTCAACCTCTTGCAATACTGTATAATCATCTCGATGGCTAAGATGATAGAGGAGATTGCTTTTGACTTGTCAGTCCTGATACTAGTCACCAAGTAGTAAAGCCAGATTCATTCATACCGTCACCTTCGTCCACATTGCTTGGCTTGATCAACTTCTGCAATTTGCGCAGGTCTGGCATCAGGATCCTTGGTTCACCTATCAGCGGTGGTATTCATTGACATTAACAAGAGTGTCACATACTGTCCAATTGGCTGAAAAATGCTCAAATGTGCGTAGCTATCTTCTTGATGTTTCCTCCACATCTCATTATCCGACTCTATAAAACAATTAGCTTTGGTAACGATAAACGATGCTAAAAGAGTAAATACCGTCTGTCTTAAGTCCAATAACCCCAATCGTGGCTGTTTTTCGACCGGTTGCGACCTGGCAAAATATTAGCATCAAGCCTTTCTGCATATTTGGGTGTTTAGAAAGCTACCGTAGTTGTAATCTTATCCCAGACATACTGCATCGCCCAATCCAGATCTGATACATCCCTTCCGTTATGGCACTCGGCCATTGACGCGCCAACGTCAACAATGTACACCGTAGCTTCCTTCTCCGCCATTGTAGCTATCCAGTATCCCGTAGAAGTGCAGCAGTAAAACTGAGCGGCATGGCAGAGCGGAAAGACGAAAAAGAACGAGATATTCTCTTCTCATCTCCGACATGCTATCGACGTTGCTCCCAGCCAGGCAGACGCGCTCAAGGATGCGAAAGCACATGACATCACTGCAGCCTCGTTCGCTGAGTCAGCCACCAAGACCCCGTCCCGACAGGGCCGCGGAACAACTGAGCGGCCTACCGACTGGAGCAGTCAATTCTACGTGCGACTCTGTACAAATAGCCTCGATATCCGTTGTTTGACAGCAGCAGAGACTGCAACTGAGCACAAGTTTTTGGAATTAGAAGCTGCAAAAGATGGTTGACACGGCCGGATTGCTAGGTCCCTTTCATATCATCAGGTAACCGTTCCTTGCGGTCAGCATAGAAAGACATGGTATCAATTCATAGTATTGCTAACCTTTGCAATCTCGTACTAGCTATGGGTCACTACTTGGTCTCCAAGTCTATCAGGTGCTTATTTTTAGCCCTCGCATTTTATTCGCCCCTACATAGTCCTAACCAGTGTAGACTTTTGTTGGCGGGATAATTGCCTTCAGGACGCTTCCTCGTCCGCAGTTCTCGACCCTACAAGCCTCGATATTCCCAGTGTACTTTGGCCTACAGACCGTTCTGCCAGCTGTCGTTGCGCTTACCTACCCGGGAGAACGAAGATTTCTTGCCCCCGGTCCTTCCAGCATCTCCGGACTTTTGGCTGAGGGCCATAGGATGACGACTTTGCTCCCCATCCTTACCGTCTTTATCAGTGGCCTCACGAACATGCTATTTGTTCGACCAGCAACGGCTCGAGTGATGCAGAAGCGAAAGCATCAGGGTACGCTATCCGCTCATTGTTCGTCAAGAAGTATCTTGCAGACCTCTGACCAAGACTACCAGAGTCAATTGACGGCAAAAAGAGCTATGACCCCCCACCGCACTCCAAGGAGATGATGCGGCTGAACAAGGATTTTGGGAGACTCCATGGAATTTCGTCCTTGATTAATTTGGTGGCGTTGGTGGCCACTGTGTTCTATGGAAAAGTCCTCGGAGACCGCCTGCTATAAAGCACCAGTCTTCGTCATCAAGCAGTCGACTGGACCGTTCCATATGCTCATGGAGAAAGGAGTGTAAGTGGATACACGAAGAGTTATTCAAAGAGGCACACTTGCGCTGCTCGAAGTATCTTGCTTGAGCTATTGTTCTTGTACCCTCCCTCTGTTCGCTACGCTTGATGATGATGTGTTTAGGGAGTTGCTGCAATCTGAAGCAGAACCCCTTTATTTGGACTGCAAAGCAACTCCAGCCATTGATATTATCGGGGCTAGTGCATTGCATTTAAGACATATTTGAGAGCACCCTCCAGTTTGGCAGCGTACTCGTCCAATCATTACCTCTTTAGTCCTTCATTTCTCGCGCGGGCACAAAGTTGGCGGCCCTGGGGGAATTCTTTCTTTTACTCGAGATAGTGGATCATTTTGTTAAGCCACTACAATTTCAGAGAGTCAGAAGCAAGTACGAAATGGTGTGCTTGCCATAAGACACAGGCTCCTTAGTGGATTGCATCAGTTACTGCATGCAGTCTGGGTGAATGGTTGTTGGTATTGCCAACAATGAGATTTGCTATTATCTCAAAATCCGCTGGAATTTTTCACGTTGGTGTTGCTCTCTTCCGCAAAAGACCTGGGAGAGCATTATATCCTAGTCTTTTCAACGGTTCCCTTATGAGGGCCTTTTAAAGAGCCATTCAATCTTACAACTATGTGAAATACACTTTTCAAGCAGAGAGTGGTCTACAACAGATTTCTCTCCTCAAAACTTAGAAGGTTCCTCTTTTGTGGTTTGCTTGGAATGGGTAGTACGGGAGCTTCAATTTCCTTGTACATGGAAAATGGATTCAGACCTGTCTCTAGCTATTCTTCAGATAGACCTACCTTCACATCCCATGCCCACTTCTACAATTTTTAGTTTCGGGAATCCCCCCCTAGATTACCTGTTCCGTTACTTACCCACTTTCTTTCCTCGCTCCAGGGCCTTCCTTTTCTTCTCCCGTCTCCGCCTCAACAGAATGGCTTCAAAAATCCCTCGAGATAAACCAGCTACAGAGTTTTTGCTGCATCAACTTCTCTCCTGAGTTCTGTGCCTCCTGAATCCCGAATTTGGTTGCCTGCTTTCTTACAACATTTGTTGAGGAGACCAAATCTACCAGTCATAATAAAGACACACTCTTTTGCCGGTATGCCTGTTCTCCTAAACTGCGCTAATACCTACGACTTGCTCTTTCGCTTTTTCAATCTGCGCTTAACTTCGTTAACGTGACATTGCAGTAGTTTTCTGCGGACGGATCATAGCAACTCACTGGTCGACTCATAATCGTCGAAACGTTTGACGGCACACCTGGTCATTTGGGTAATGCTTTTCCTCCAATGATCTTTTCTCTGGGCCCAAAAACTTCACTAAGTTCAAGTGAACAGTACGCGCACACGGGCGCATTTTCCTCCGGTCTTACCGCACCTTGGCATTATTCCAGAGACTCTGTATCTCAATCGATCGCCATGGATATCGTGGGATTACTCATGTTTTCCCTCTCCATGGCCTATCTGGGCCTTTACCAGACGGTGCCCTTTACGGAAATCCGCCCTACAATCGATTTCCCACTCTGTCTTCGCGGAGCTTTTCGACTAGGTTATGGGTTTGGCAGACTCGGTCAATTGCTAGACATGCTCTTTCCACCAGAAGAACCAGAACCAATGTCCACTCTCCCTTTATGGATGTTTGGCTTGCCGTCACACTTTCCAACACTAACTCCGGAACCGGTTGCTGTGGCTTCGGTGACGCAGACTCACCCTCAGAGTGCGCCCGGTGCTCCCACGGCTGAAAGCACGACGATAGTGATTTACCAGATCGTGATAATGTCATTAACCGGCCAAGAATCGGACCGTTTGGCCGACGTACGAAGCTGGTATCGGGTGGTGAAAAACAAAGGAACAACCATTGAAAGTCACTTTGAAGTCGATCCTACCACAGGCCGAAACTTCCATTGCAATGCTTGTCTTCACTATATGTGGTGGCGCGCTCCTTTGCGTCGTTGGCGCAACGTTTCTCATTCTGTATGTCGCTTTCGTCGTCTGCAGAAAGTCGAAGTTGAAAGTTGAACGCAAAGTCGAACAAGCAAATGAAGACATCGACTTGTTATTGGGTGGAAGATGAACGAAACCATGAACGGGAGAGTCAATGGACTAACGCAAGAGATCCATGTTCGAAGAGAAAAAGCGCTCAGGGAGCTCCGTGCTGTCCGTAAGGTACTTGAGGATGCTACAAGCGAATCTTGAAAAACGACAGTCTCCCTCCGCACCTTCACGCAAAAGAGAAGGGTAAACCTCCAATCCACAACCGCAAAGTCCATCCAGGAACAGGAGCTGGCTTATTACGAGGACTCGCTTTCCAGTATCAAAAAGGAGCTCAACGGCCAACTTTCTGAATTGAGAGGCCTCGTTCCTGATCTCTATCGGCACTCTTGGTTTGAGTTTAGAAAATTACTCCGTACGAAAACATCAGAGTGCCCCATACAGAAAGACGAAGAATTCGTAAAGCAGTGGATGACTTGCAAAAAGCCAGGAAAAACTTGCCAGCTCCAGCCGACAATCCAAAAAGAAGCCGACAAGTTGCTTCAGAAGATCACGGATTCACGGTCTGAAATTCAAAAGTTTCTCCAGCACACTAAGAGGTCCCTGCAGCAATTGAACAACCAAGTGCTACTGGAGCTCCGAAATACGCAGTTTACACTTCAGAAGGAGGCTGAAAATAGCAGGAGTTCTCTTATCTTGAAGAAGTTCAAGAACGAGACGCTCAGATCTCTTCAGCACGAAGTGGCCGGGTTCGAGAAGGACCTTGAAGGCAGCAAAATTATACTGGAGAAATTGAAGGATGAATTGCGCCGGAGTATCCAGTCCGCGCAGTCCGACTTCCGGGCGGGCATTGAGGATAAGAGGGCTGCCGTAGAGGGGCTGAACAACGGCACGAGCCAGGATATCGAGGCCACGCGTTCAAAGTTCAAAGCGGATATCGGCCGAAAGGCGAACGTCTTGCAGCAGGATTTTGACCGCATGATGAAATTTCTTCACTTGCGGTTGAAGGCCCGTGTTGCCATCCAGCGCCGTGAAAGAACTCTGCGTCAATCTCTCTTGGGGATTCAGGTTAGCGACACTATTGTCCTGTCTGGTTGTTTAACTCCAAGACTAACTTTACAGGAACACATTGTTCGTCTCCATCACGAGGCGCTGACACAGCGCCTCGGTGCACAGAGTGCCGACGACCATCGCCGCGAAGCGTGCCAAGCACCCGCTCAGCCTGCGCAGGGGCAGAATCTACCCAGTTCTGCAAGCCTGACAAATCTCATGGTTTCCAAAGAAGGCCCGAACACAGATTCCTCGACTCTCGACCGCCAGACAGCCACTGCGGCCTCAACAGCAGGTCATAAAAGCGACTTAGCAAAATCTGGGCCTTCAAATCATGAGGGAGTGAGCAAGAAAAACCAGAGTTTCCCATCTACCCTAACGGAGAAGAAGGGAAATTCAGCTCAATTGATTAAGGAGAAACTTCCCATCTTGAATCCGGGTGCAGTTACTGAGAACCAGAAGCCTGAACACTCAATAGGTCAAGGCATTGTTGGGGCCACCGAATCTCTCTCTTCCATTCCATCGTCCCTGATTAGTGCTGAAATGCAGCGCTCGACGGATGAAGAGAGAGTAGGAAAAACGGATTATGCTCTTCCTCTTCCGGGCAAGACAGATGGTTCAACAATGGTGTTAGATTCCCGGAGAGGTGCAAGCCAATATCAGGAACCTATACAGAACCAGGAAGACAATCCAGATGTCCTAAACATGGGTGCATATCCTTCAAGTATGGAAGACCCGCTACCAATAGACCGTGGTGTTGCCACTGGAAGGCAATCTCTCGCAAGAAAACGGCCAGTAGAGCAGGCCGACAGCACCCAGACTTTCTTCGAAGCCACAGACCTCCCGACCATGGACGTAGATCATCCGGATGGCACAGACCAGTCTTATGAACATGCCTTTGCCACAGAGCTGAAGGTCAGTATGAGTGGTTTAAACGTGGATGCTGATGCTTCAAGTACCGAGAACCAGGCCGTCAGGGTAGATCAAATGGAAGAACAGGAGGACCCCCAGTCGGAATCGTGGGATCTGCCAGAAGTGGGATCAACTGAGTGGGATTTGAGTCTGGGTCCGGAAACGCTTGACGCCATAACTGCCAACCTTGACAGTACCGTTCTTGATGACGGCAATTTGGCAGGCGAAGAGAGCAAGGGTTAGAAGACGGGACCCGCTGACAGCGATGAGGAGATGGCTGATGTAGATGAGAAGCAAGACCAGGAACATGATGGTGACAACGCAATGGCGGATTCCGATCACGACGAGGAGGGACACAGGGACCATGAAATGACGCTTGTGGAAAGAGACGAAAAGCGTACCGAAGGACGATCCGATACAGACTGTAAGCACGGAAGTTAATTGGTAGGCAAAAAGGAGAAACTAGTTAAAAAAGAAGTAGCTGACATAATTTTATTTCAAACAGATACTCCTCGCAACAAGCGGAAGCTGACATATGAGGGATTGAGGACAAGTTCCTGGAGACGTGCTTCCCGAGCAAAAGTGGTATATACGCACGCCCACGGTGACGATCCTAAAGTCGTGCAAGACAATCAGGACGACAGGTTCCCCAAAACGGGGGTGCCTCCAGACACACAGCGGTTGCGATTCAGCGATGTGGCGGACGAGGAAGAGCTTTGATTGCACAACCGACGTACTTGAACCTCAAACCCCAGAGAAAGAGTGGAAGGGAACGATGAAGGATCGCCCCTGATTCAGCTTAGGGTTAGCCTCGCCTCATCTTGGTAGGATCAGGACTTTCTCGTTCCTTGACCCCTGGGGAAGTCTCTCCGTGACTGGCTACTGTTGTTGTAAGAGATTATCACTTGAGACCACCAGAGCCGTATATGCCCCTGTCGAATACTTTCGGTCGCGTCACTCCTATCTTCCAATGAATTCAACAAACATTCTCTACTGAATTAACTGACTCTGGGCACGTCGATCGAAAGTTCCGTGCTCTAGTTTCTCCCCGTATCTCTTTTCGGCAACAGTGTTTAAAAAGGGCTACTGCTTCCAATGACCATGGAAGTCTGCTGTTGGAAGTTTCCTGAATTTCCTATGTCTAGGTTCTCTTTGCCGCTATGATACCTTCCTCAGGATAACTGCAAGCGTCTATGAAGGTTTAGAAAAGAATTCAAGTCATTGTGTGTCGAGTTGAACCCTTTCGGTTCTGACTCTTAGTTCTACGAGAGTCTACCAGCAACAAGATGCTTTGCCTTCAATAAGAACAGTACTCAAGTCACAGAACAGGTAGCTTTTGCATTTAAGCTACCTTCTCCTTTCCTTGTCTAGCAGTATTATGCTAGAAAAATCTCGTAGCACATGTCTGGCTAATGCTCGCAGAGCAAACCAAAGAGGCAGGACAAGGAACCGAGGAGACAACCGTCAGTAACTTTTGGTGTGGAGTGGCGGAATCGGCTCCAGCTTCTGCCGGAGAATCCATACACGAAACTGCCGGACGAAGTTGCGAAGCTGGTATCTTGCATGCGTCGTGGTCGGGATAGAGAAGACGTGGTCCAGTTCCTCGAGAGTGCGCTCTGTGAATAGGTCAAGTTAGCCGCGTTTTTTTTTCTAAAAATTTGGAAGGGAAAATAAAGAATTGGAAAGGGATAGCAGACCTTTGGTTTCTGGCAGGAACAGAAGAACCAAAACCCAGCCAACCATGCACCACGCAGCATACCAGCCAAAGGCACCCTGGGGCTTGAACGCACTAAGCAAATGAGGCCAGGTGAAAGAGAGGATGAAATTAAAACACCAGGTCACTGCAGTTGCCCACGACATTCCGACTTCTCGAACGTGCAACGGAAATGCTTCTGCTGAGTAGGTGAATGGGACTGGACCCTCACCAGGGGAGTAGAAGACCTCGAAAAGGTACATTCCAGCCGTAACCATTCCCAGACGAGTCTTGCTTGTTGGATCATCCGTGTCAATCCAAAATGAAAAACCGGACCAGAGCAGGAAGATACAGAGCCAGGGAAGGGTGAAAAGCAGAAGATTTCGCCGGCCCCAGGTGTCAATAGTCAGGAACGCAGGGAGCGCGAAGACCCAGTTGAGGATTCCAGTTCCCATTGAAGCCAGAAGCGCGGAAGACATGCTGAATCCGGACTGGAGGAAAATCGTCGTCGAGTAGTAGGCAATGACGTTCACGCCGCAGAACTGCTGGAGCCACATTACGATGGTGGATGCAGCCGTGGCACGGGCATTCCGCGGGATAGAGAACAGTTCCCACAGCATGGTGAAAAAGTTCTTTCCCTTGTTGACCTCGCGCTCCAGCTCAACACCCACATAAGCATAGTAAAGATCGCGGGCAGCTTGCAACTCTGTCGGCCGTAAAGTCCTGAAAGACTTGAACGCCTTTTCGATTTTACCACGTTCGATGAGCCAGCGTGGCGACTCGGGGCAAAAGTATACCTGGGCGCAGACCACCAAGGGCAGAACGACAGTCGATCCAAGCATCAATCGCCAGGCCAGATCTTCCTCAAGGCCACCGAATGCCACGCCCATGATGTTACCAAGCATGATACCAAAGGCCGTCCACCTAGACTAATTAGTGAGGTCGACTCACACGAAGAGAGAAGAGATGTGAAACCTTTAGGATGCACTTACATCTGCCACATCATAACCAAAGCACCGCGAATCGGTGCTGGTGAACATTCGGCGGCATAGATTGGTACTGTTGATGACTTGGGGCCGATTCCAAAGCCGAGGAAAAAGCGAGACAGGAAGAGAGTAACCCAAGAGTTCGCCAATCCCTCAAAAACCGAAGCGATAGCGGCAATAAAGCAAGTTATAAATATTGCACCCCGTCTCCCAGTCCATCGGTTGAGAGGTTCGGTTATCCAGCAGCCAACCACAGCACAAGCCAGGTAAGGAGCCCCGACAATGAGTCCAGTCAAGTTGTCTGCCATGGATTGGGAAAATCTTCCGCCCTCCGAATACGGCAAGACATTGAACCTCTACATGCCATTAGCACCGGGATATAGCAGGTGTATCTCCTGCACTCGGGACCCACCTTGAGATACAGAGCCTGTGCACCGTTATTGACTGTCTCATCCATCCCTTGAACAGCGGCCGCGATGGAGCACATGACTTTGAGATAGACAGAAGTTAGCATAGAGCACATGGTGCATGACGGGAGAAATGATATGCCGTTAAGAGCCCCTACTTGCGAGGTGATAAAGGGCTTTTGGCTGAGACCACTTGTGGGTTTTTTCCCTCCTCAGCGCCGCCTTTTCCTCCTCATTAAGCTCCCCAAGCTCTAGTGCACTGTGCGGGTTCTGCGACACCAAAGCACCTTTCTTGAAAGCCTCGACATGATCGGTGAGATTGAAACGTTCGCAGAACCGCTCGACATCAGCCATCAGCTTTTCGCGGGGAATGCTGGCCAGAGGGTTCTCGAACACAGCGCTGAGGTTGGTCGTCTGCATCCGCGATTCGATGTCCAAGATGTCATCATGCCCGTTCTCGGGCTTCTCCATCAGCTCCTGGTGTGGAGGAGTGTTCTCCTTTCCTCTTTGGTCCATGACGAATTTCCTCGAAAGGGAATATTTACGACTATGAATGAAGGAGCAGAATGGGTAACGGAAGAGTGCGAGGAGCAAACGTCGACGATGAAGGAGTTAGGCAAAAGAAGACAAGTGGAAGAGGGCGAGTTTGGAAACCGTTAAAATAGATACGAGGAGTAACCAGAATAGATACGCGGAGTAACCAGAAGTCTATAGCCAGATAGCACAGGTTCGCATTCCATCGGAGTCTGGTGAAGCGAAGCACGGCTCAGTCGGAAGTACTATTGGCCAGGGTATGACAGACGCTGTCTATAAAAAGTTTTTTAATGTTTTTCGTTTATGGGCTGTCTTCAACCAGGTTTCGAGTCTTGAATTCGCGGGGGCTCTTTCCTTAAGTCTCCACATCCCCTGAGGCATTTTCTCTTTTTTCCAACCATTTACTGTGATATTTTTTACCAAGTAAATTGGTGGAGGGTGGTCAGCGGACCAGGGACTGGCGATCCCAGCACAGAGGGAAACCATCACGATGCAGTAGGTGGAGAAGGCCGGCGAATATTCCTGATATGCTCTGTATTTTCCATCCTGTGGGCACACCACATCTCCGTACATAGTATAGTCGAAAGAATTGCCGCATTGCCCTCGTCCAGCAGTTACTGCGTATATGATTACTGGTACATAGTACTACTCTCTGGCAGTTAACCCTGGCACCAAAGCAAAGACACTTTTGGGACCCACGCTCCCCACATTCCGATGTTGTACTACGTATGAGTAGTACTACACAAAACAGGGGGTGAGAAGATAGGAACTGGCAGTCCACCCAGCCGCCATCTCCCGCGGCAAAGACCATGGAAATGACCCCTACCAAGTGCTGATGGGTTCTTTTTGTATCCCTCCGTCGTTTGATGGCCGTTGACGACGAAACAAGCTTTGGGGCTGGGGCTTGCTGCGAAGTCTTGGCACAAGCCAAGTGGTGCCAAGTTTGATGACGTCACGGTATTAGGCTGCTCAAAGTGTGGCGAAATTCTTACTGTGCAGCGTTACAGTACTGGTATTGCACAGTACGACTAGTTCCAATGTCATCGGAGTGCTAATCGGTTACCGGCCAGGTTTGTCTTGACAGAGACACCCCAGATGCCGTACCGGGGGTGGGAGTAACAAGAGGCTCTGCGAAGAGGTACAACCCATACATATGTAGTCACGCGTGAGGAGTGCCAGATCGACATCAGTGACAACTTCCCAGTACTAGTACTCGTACATTGTACCACATATACGTACTAGTTGTTACCTCTTCAACGTAAGTCGCCTTCAGTACTGGATGGAGGATGCGGCAGCGATAGCATGAAGCTTTGATAAATTTTGAAATAGCTTAAGTTGCATCTTTCACTCTTGTAGAAGTATTAGTGGTGGTAGTTGTAGGATCCAAACCCGACCAAGAACCCCCACCGGCGCATTAAACTCGCGAGATCCTCCACAATGTGTACACCTTGGGGTCAAGTAACTTAAATGCGCAACATCCTGGGGCTCGTGCAGGGATGCCTTGAAAGACCGACTTGAGGGTGAGTGTATGATAAGGGAATGGTATCAAGCATTGAGAACCGCCGTTCAAACTCGAAGTGACGCATCCATACATAGTACAGCAGAGTATCTGCGCCCTTCCATCAATGGCATCTGCCTTAAAGCTACCCCACATTGATGGAGTACCGGCGTAGTCAGACACGCCAAATCCGCTGGGGAAAACCTGACACAAGTGGTGCAAGGTATCCACACATATAGACAACAATCAAGTCAGAATGTGAGAGGCGGGGAGCATAACCTACTACTACATTGTACTAGTACCATGTAGTACTAGTCTGTACGTGCCAACGCTTCAACTTCCAAGAAGTTGACGAGCATCGTTTGAAGAAAGAGACCTCCATCTCAATGCTAGTAGTAGGGATGCAGGTTAGCGGTAGTAGTAGTACGTACCAATTTCATACATTTGGGTTATTGAAGAAGGTATTATCGATTGAGAAGGCAGAGCAGGTAGGTCGTCTGGTGAGGCAATTCGGGAAAATTATCTCCCATCTCCGATAAGTGGTCACATGATAGATTAACTACTGTTGGTCCATCGATTGCAACCACTCAGCTATGTACCTCTTTTTGACTCTTGTCAACATCAACAAGCAGCGTGAGAAAAGCTGCAAGTGACTGTCTAGGGCACTGGCCTTTATTGTGTATCTCTGAGCTAACTTATCAAAGAAACCTCCTATGTTGCTAGATTCTCGTCTTCTTTTCCCCTTTTTTATTTGGACAGCTGGCTTCAGGTGTTCATCGCTGACGTGCAGCCTCAGAATCTTTCAACACGACAATACTAGTACTAGTAACCATCACTTGATTGATCTTCAGATCATACTAGAATGTTTCTTTGGACTACTTTTCGCACAGAAATTGTCCCACAATGGATAACAAAACCATCTTGGTGTTGTGACATGGACACTGGGTCTCATGCTTTGAGCACACTCCCTTGATGTCTGGGTTTCAAAGAACTCGGCTTTCTTGTCTTGCCCGCCATAGAAAGGACCCTTTGATTACCAGTTCTATGGCATACAATTGGATAGGCACCGGGGCATTTTGTGCTGCATAAGTGATCTCTGCAAGGCTCGTGTGAACTATATCTGTTGTTATGTTTGTTGTTCTGAGAGCGACCAGGCGTTCCTTTAGGAGATAAACCCTGCAGCGGTTCTTCTCCACGCTGTGGCTTCTCCCTTTTGAATGGACCCTTGTTGCTTAAGATGAATACATTCGTCCAAACAATCAGTCCAATTTAGACCCTGTGAACAATGGGTTCCTGCCTGATGCAACATTAGCCCCCTTCACCTCTCTCCCACTAGGTATTCCGGTTTCTAACTAGTGCAAGAGCCAACATCTAAACTTCTTGCAGCCCTTTCTCTTCTCGACGCACACTTAGACCATCAATTTCCCCCTGCCTTCCCCAACAGTCGCTCGAATGTTTTCTTGACTCTGTTCCAAGTGCAGTTCTATCATCTCTGGAAACTCGTCTTCATTTTTTCCCCCTATCCTCACACCAAGCAAACATAACCGATATGGATCTCATTCTAGTGATAGCAGCTTTTTCCTTCTTCACTGTCTTTAGCTTCTGGCCCGCAGAGCTCTTTACATTTCTCAATTTTCTGAGTCTCTCAAGCAACGTCCGCCAGATCATCCACCGAGTGCGCGGCTTATTCGAGCTCCCTGGTGCCTTAGCAGCCTCGACAACCGAGAATATCCCTTATGAATCTCATGGCGGCGCAGATGAAAGCCCATATCCGACCGTGAGCGTGACTTCGCTGATTCCGCCAGGCCTACTGAGTCACTACGAGACGCTCGGACCAATGCGTTATGATTATCATTTCGAAGATGGCGATGACTATTCCGAATGGATGCTTTATCCTGCTTTCGCCTCGATAAAACAGGAGTTTTTCCGTTTCCAGAACCTTTACACCGTCATCCTAACCGCCCTCGTTATCTCTTTGAGGTCCATCCTGAAAGGACACCGCCTCCAGTTTCAGCCTCAGGACGTACCTCGTGGTGCAAACCCGAATCTGGTACAGGAAGGAGCACGTCGGCAAGGAACCGATGACACTGGCCTCAGCGAGCTTGAAGCCAAGTTCACAAAGCTGGAGCAGCAAGTTACACAGCTGTCTGACCTGTCAACCAAGATTTATCGAGATATTTTCGAACCAATGACGACCGAATTTCGAACATTGAGGTTGTCACTCACAGGCTTCTGCCAACAAATGCGCGAACAAGTAGCTGCAACACTGGAGAGCGAAAAAACTGCTGTCAGTTTGGTGGCCATGAAGGATGGCCAGCTGCATCCCGAAATCCAAAGAATCGGGGAGCGTGTCAAGTTACTTGAAAGTTGGAAGTCGAACGAGAGCTCTATGCAAGGACTCACTGCCTCGCTGGAAGCAGACGTGAAGGCCGTGAGACAAGATGTTCTTGAACTCTGCAAAGGATTAGCCACCAAAGCTGAACTTAACAGAATGGAAGCTGATCTTAAAGCCACAGCCGACAAGTTAAACGAGAAACCTTGGGATATCCAGATTAACACGTACGACAGTCACCTCCATTCGCTGGAACGGTCCTTAGTTGGCGTCAAGACCGCTGCGGATAAATCAGAAATCGATAAAGGATTGATTCAATTGCATAACCTAGACAACTCTTACGTCGAGCTTCGCAACAAATACGACAACATCCATACCCTCCTTTCAAATTTAGACACTAGAGTGGGAAATTTAGAAGGGCTAGGAATGTCCGAAGCAAGTCTCGATGAACTTAAACGTCGTGTCTCTGAGACAAAGGCAAAAGTCGATGCGAGACCATGGGAGGAGTCTCAGACGATGTTGGGATCGGATGTGCATAAACGACTCGACTCGGTAACGACGAACCTAGAAAAGGATTTTGTGTCCGCCTCGGCCCACCAAATTTCGATGAGCAGAGTGGCTAAGGCTGAACGCTCGATTGCTGAGTCGGCTGACCTGGTAAGGATTGCGTCAGATAGCCTCGATGCCTTGAGAGAGGGAAAACGAAAGAACGATGAAGAATTTCATTTAGAGCTCTATGACTTAAAGGGGAAGTACGAAGGTGTAAAAGCGCAGTGCGACGTACTCGACGGAACTGTGAAGCAGTTTGAAGCCGCATTTGCCACCAAGTCGAAGTATGCTGAACCGAATGAAAGCGTGAGAAAGACGGCTGAATCGATTAACCGCCTAGACTCTGCTGAGGAGAAAACCAAAGAAAACAAGCGACTGGAAGCCCGACTGTTGGAGAATTTGACATCTGAGATGCAGAGCAAACAGGACGAGTTACCCATCCTCTCAGAGGATAGGATCAAAGGGCTCAGGGCCGAGTACGAAGACTGTCCACTCGAAGTAAAGGATAGGACAAGAGAGATCGAAAGCATGGCTTACGCGACGAACATAAACTTCAAAAATCTGACAGGGGAGCTTGAACGGCTCAAGGATACCAGCAAGAGTGCTCTTGATAAGCTTGAGAAGAATCGGAAAGGCACCAAAAAACAGGCTTCTGATACATGCACTCAAGTGGCGGACCTCAAAGTCAACCTTAGTCGGGTTCAATCTATCTGGGATGAATTGAGAATGGAGCTTTCTGACACCAGACATGATGTGGCACGTCTGGATGGTAGAATATCCGCTTTAAGCCTAAATCCGAATGTTTTAAATGCGCCAAATTCGATATCGGCATCCAAACCTGCAGATAACCAAATCAGAAGTAGCGTGAATGTGGATACCGCAAAGTCGACATTCATATCCGACCCCGAAGATGAACTCAGCTTAGATGACCAAATTCTGAAACTCGTCGATGAGACGTCGAGTGGGTCAGACATTCTCGAAGGGGAAAACATTGCAAAGCAACGCTCACCGCAAGAAGAGAAAGGTATGAAAGAGCAACCATCCAGGCAACCTTCTGAAATACAGGGACGCATCGCCCAACAAGTTGCAAGGACAGACACGAAAGATTCAGCACCTAGCATGGATAAAGGAACATTTGCCAGGCATGGGTCTCTTCCTTCGGGTACTGCAAAGACAGATGAAGAAGAGGCAGAATTGAGTGCTGTTCATCGCTTACCTGGCCTATCTAAAGGCAACGAAACCCAGATGTCATCCAAACGGGAGAATGGTGGAGGTGAACTACGACTCGCCGCATCAGTCTCGTCTAATGATCTTCAGGATATTGCACTTGCATCCACATCTTCTCGGTCAGAAACAGACAGTAAGAGGGATGACTTGAGTGTCCCAGATCTTACAGGAGGGAACAAGAGAGAGCCTGAAGAGGCAAAGGACGACAGTGTGCAGGTCGATACATCAAAGATACCTGACAACTCAAGCAGCAAGTCAACTGGTCCAGTCTCCGCCGATCCCAGAAAGGATCAGAAAGCGAAAGAATCAGGACTGTTAGCTGGAGGCGAAGAAAATAAGAACCCCTCAGAGCAGAGTAAAAGTGACAACAATTCAGCAGGAAAACCCTCAGTCACGCCTGACGTTATAAAGGAAGAGCAAGCTGAGCCAGTACTGCTTACAAAAATCGATGAGCGTCCAGAGGCGGGTTGCGCGAGCTCTGAAGGGGAGGTTTCTAGTAAGTTGCCACCTAAGGGAATCGACAAGCCAGACGAACAATCGAAAGGGCCGAACGTTCAAGGAGAAGATGGTGAAAGAAAGATCCTGCCAAAACCCGACAAGGACGACACTGAAGCCTTATCCAGTACCCCGAGCACACCTAATGTTCCCAAGGAAAAGTCGCTCGAGACAACATCGCCCAAGGTCAAAGAGGGTGGAATTCCAAAGAAGGCGGGCCTCATGGCTTCCAGATGGGCTACGTCCGACACGCCGCAGACGAGACCTAACCCGGCCAGTTCAACAGAAAAAGCTCTAGATTTCGCTAGTAGATCGAATAAAAGGGGCCATGGTCGCAAGAAAGAAAAAGACCAAGGTCAAAGCAATGTTCCAGTCGCGTCAACCCCAACATCAGAAACCAAGCCTCCTACTGCACCTGAAGAAGAGCGGTAAGTGAACTATTTCCGTTTCATTTCCATAAAACCAGCCTTCCCCCATGGTGACTCTCACTGGAGTCTTGCTTGCGGTTATCAACGCTCTGAATTCAACCCATTGAAAAGATTCTGTGCTGAGTCTGAAGCAATTGTAGTTTGCAGCCGTGCACCCAGACCATAGCGAGGAGGAATGCAATGACAGAAGAAGCAAACCGAGGGGCGTCAACGATGGGTGCTGCATTTGACGAATTAAGTGAGAAACAAAAGAAAAAGAATCCGAATTACGGTCGCAGCAGATGGGACCCTGAACTCCCAGAATACTTTGGCAAAAAGATTAGGTGACGATTCAGAATGTTTATTCTTCCTTTCTCAGCTTCGTTTCCGACTTCGTGGTCTCGTTGAACCTCCCCATTACCACATTTCTTAAATCTTTCCGTGCTTGATGAACGGCAATCATTTGTTTCTCGGGCTTATCTTCATCCTGTTTTCCTTTGTCAAAAAGATTCTCTCGAGCATAAGTACTTTACTTGATATAGTTCTCAGACTCCTTTTCCCTTTTGTCTCTTCCACTCTAAAGTCATGTCGTTTGGCGACCCTCACAGGGCATTTGACCGACTTGACGCGGCGCCTGTTGATGAAGGCTCAAAATTTCGGCGATGGGATATTTAAATCCCTGGAGTGTTTTCTAGCGGGCCGTGTCAATTTTTGGGTGAATGTTACCGCTGGGATTCGTTGGATAACTGTTAGATTGAAACGCAGGTCAGCTGACTTCTCGCGAACCGAAGGATACCCGCTAGTTACATCAGGGCTGAAGTAGTGACAGTATCAATCCGCCCTGAGCAGGTATATCATATTGCTTAATGGCCTAAGCCTCTTTGATTATCCTTCCTGTAACCTCGACTGAAGATCCCAGTCGGCTAATTTCGCGGATAACCCTCTGGTATCTCCCACCACGTGAGAGAGATATAAATATAATTTTCCCACTTCGATTCTTTTTAAATCGTCTTTCTTAGTTGCCACCCTCTCCGAGGAGCATATATTTGCGACAGGCGGCCTTTAAAAGCTCAATCCGCCGCTGTGTATGCACAAACACCCCACGATACATCTCCAAACTTTCAGCCACGACTTCTCGATGCGACTTCGTCCCTTCGCAAATATCACGCATGCGCAATTCCATCTCTTTACGAAGGAATGGCTTGCTGAGGCTTGGGCAATCGGGTAGACCCATGACCACGTTATCATACCCTTCGACAAGTGCCACGCCAAGTTGAGTGGGAATCAATTCCTGAACGGAGCCGCTGCCACCCCGGGGTCGAGTAGCAACATACTCTCGTTCCTTGATTTTAGCGATATGCTCAGCCATAGTGGCATCGGTGCCGATCCCATTGGCATCCATGAGTCCAATGAGCTCAGGTTCGGTGAGATATCCCGGCGAAACAGTTTTGCCTTCGGTGATCTTAGCTTCGGTAGGCTCAAACGTCTCCCCGACTGTGAACTTGGGGAGTTCCTGACTACTTTCCCATTTGTCGTATACATAGACTTCCAGGTAGTTACGCTCCAAGACTGTGAGACCGTGCGCATAAAAAATCTCGTCTCCGTATTTTATTTCAATGTCCGTGGACTCGCCTTTGGCGTCATCAGAGCAGCATGCTAGAAACCGGCGGACGACAAATTCGTAAACGCGCCGCTCATCACCGTTAAGCTTGTCAGGCGAAATATACGCCACAGGATGTATGGGAGGATGGGCTTTATCGTTATTTTTACCCCGGCGGGGTTGTTTGAATCCTCCATCCATCAGGCTGGAAGAGAGAAATGAGCATATATCTATGAATTATTAGGGGATATTGTTCCATTGTATTCACCAACCCTTGAGCGAAATCACGCCATGCAGCGCCATTCTGCACTTGCTTCTCAACGAGCTTTTTCAAGTCTATGCCTTTGTCAAATTGATCCGTCTCTGTACGGGGGTAGCTGATAAATCCCTTGGTGTAAAGTGACTCTGCCGCCTGAATGAAAAGTCAGATAATGTACACTCTCTTCTGCGTCTTATATTCGATATTGACACACCTTCATAACTTTCTGGCTGTCCATTCGAAGATACCTGCTACCCATCATTTGGAGATCTACCGTAGTCAAAGGGAGAGGACGGTACTTTTTTGCTGGTCGCTTCTTCACATCAATGACTTTTGCCGTCTTGGCAGTCAGGCATCGCTCGAAGAGAACTATGACGGCAGCTCTGTCGAAGAGATGGACGCGCCGCCAATTGAAGTTGACCTTTTTCTTCTCACGTTCATGTGTAACCTTGATAGACCAGAAAGGTTCTGGCTTGAAGTTTTTGACTCGAAAATACCTGTCCACGACGAAGCCCAAAGTAGGGAATTGACAGGAGCCTTGTGGAATTTGTCAGATGATCAACATCGGAACAAAACAGAGAAAATAATCTACTCACCATAACTTATGACCCTATCCTGAAGAGCCGGCGCAAGCGACTTAAGTTGTAGGGTTTGCAGGCGCGTGAACGAAGCACCAATTCTAAGATCGAGCTCAATCCTCGCAGCCACAGCATTTGCTAGTCGCTCATCCAAGTCAACGGGGTGGCGAGCCGCTTGCAAGATATGCCTAATCAATGAGGACAAACTTAGCCCGGTGGTTTATGTCTTTCATATCTTGATCCACTCACGCTCGCTCTGTATTGCTGAATTTTGCCCTTTTCACTTCAATGCTTGGATTGCTTAGTCTTGCTTGGTCGCGAACTTCTCTGCCAATGTGCTCGCCTTCCCGGTCGCAGTCCGTCCATATAAAGAGCACTTTGGCACTTGAAGCTTGGTTTTTGATGTTTTCAGCGATACTGAGCTTATCCTGGATGAGGGTCAATCAATAATCTTTTCACCGGAGCGGAGACATGGGAAAGCAAAACTAACGTCGGCCACAGAGTAGACCAAACCCGCTTCGTAAAGTTGGCCAGGAGGACATGAATTCCAGCCTCTGAACTGCTGTTCAAAATCCAGTTGCATAAGGTGGCCCAGGACACTAGTCATTGTGACCGAACAGCGGCCCCATGCTGGAAAGGTGAAATCAAAGTCATAATTCTTGACATAAGGGTTTCCTCGAATTGACCGCTACAGCATGTTTTCTCATTAGGGTAACTCCAATTCTCAAAGACAACGGGATATCCAAACTCACAACTCGCAAGCTGCCCCCAGACAGATGTTGAGCGATGGACTTCGCGATAGCAGGCTTTTCGGCGACACAGAGAATCTTGGGACTCATGGCAGCACCCACCTGCACGGTGGGACAACTACTCGTATTTCTCACATACACCTCATAGCGAAAGGCACATATAGCCTGTCTGAGAGATTCACTAACTTAGCGCTTGGCTAGTAGTACTTTTGAGTACTAGTTCCTGTATCAGCAAGTTTTGATAACTAGTTAGTTAACAGAGATTATGAATACATATATTTTTCTGAGGGTCAAAAAAAAGCGCGTCGACGCGTTTGAGTAGACTAAGCCTCTTTCGGCCAAGACACCTCCGCACTGACCACAGCTTAATCCTGTGGCTCTGCACGGCTAAACAATCAAAACACTTTGGCCACCTCCCTCCGACGCCTTCAAGCTGGGGTGTACGACACTACTGCTGTTTTTTCATCAACTCTTCCCTGTGCAACTATGGCGCTTCCAGCTGTGCAAAATGTTACTGATTGTGCAAATTTTTCACAGACGGTATTGCCCTATGTTCCACAGCTCCTGTCATTACCCTCCAAGGTGATCCAAGCCAGTCAGGAGCAGCAATTCCATGTCTTGAAGGAGTTTTACATCTCCACGAACCCCTTGGTGACAGCTGCCGCCTTTTCGCTGGCCCTCGTGCCGATTTTTCTTTTAGCAGGGGAGCTGAATAAGAATTACTCGCAAGTCGACCGATTCTGGAGTATCCTCCCTTCCATTTACAATGTCCATTACGCTACTTGGGCGTGGCTAAACGGCCTGGCACCGACAGCTGTGAAGAGTATCACGGTTATTAGCTTGATCTGGAGTGTAAGTTTGGTGACAATGGGGATCCTTCATCTTCTATTGCGTGCCCTTACACACAGTCCTAACGATGACTGATCTTCGATTCAGGCCAGGTTGACATTTAACTACTGGAGGAAAGGTGGCTACTCCATTGGTTCCGAAGATTATCGCTGGGAAATTGTGCGGTCCAAAGTCAAAAATCGCTTCTTCCTCCTTGTCTTAAACCTCTTGTTTATTTCTCTCATGCAATCCCTCCTCCTCTTTGCGATCACTACTCCGACATACATTTTCCTCCTGCTCAGCACTGTCCCGGAGGGAGAACTATCCGGACTTCCATATCTCGCATTCTCTCGCGGCATGCTTTTCTTTATCATAATCGAAGCCTTTGCCGATCAGCAACAATGGAACTTCCAGAGAGCCAAACGACGTTACCTGGAAACCGCCCGCGTCCCACCGGAATATAAGAACACGTTCTCAACTGACGACCTCGACCGTGGATTCGTCATTTCGGGTCTGTGGTCTCTATGTCGTCACCCCAATTTTGCCGCGGAGCAGGCAGTCTGGTTGACTTTATATTTGTGGAGCTGCTATAACACAGGAACGTACGCAAATTGGACTGGAATAGGCGCTTTGGGATATCTCCTTTTGTTCCAGGGAAGCACTCGGTTAACCGAGTCCATTACCGCTCGCAAGTACCCTGAATACGAGGATTACCAGGCTCGAGTTGGAATGTTCATTCCCCGATTCAGTCTCAAGCCCCGGGGCCAAAAGAGTTCCCAAAAGAAAAGTTCTAAAAAGGAGGAATAGCGGGAAATTTTTTTTCTAGTTTCCGAAAGAGTGCGGCTCAACATGTCCCTTTTTCCCTCTTTTTTTTTTTTTTTTTTTTTTTTTTTTTTTTTTTTTTTTTTTTTTTTTTTTTTTTTT
>FQSS02000027.1:0-16266 GCA_900128795.2 Malbranchea cinnamomea
AATGGTCTGCTGATTTGTTCCCCCAGAATATGTATAGAGGGGGCTTTGGAGAAGGAAGATAAGACTGGGCAAACTGTCTTCCCTTCTTGGTTCTTCTCCCTCTCTCTGTCTCGCGCAGACACGCAAGACTCTTCATGTTTCTTATCACAGCAGAGACTCTCCCTGGTTGGAGTAAAGGGAAGCCAAATTGTCTTCTATCATGATTTGTCCAAACCAAATTTTCACTTGACTTCGCCCTCTTGAGAACAAGAAATGGCATTCAAGGAGAGAAATGAAGAGTGTCCTCTCGTTTACTGGCAAATTACATAATGGGTGTACATGACAAATGCATCATTCATCATCCATCTTCATCTGCCTTACCAGCATTAAGACAAAAGAAAAAAAAAAAGAAAGAAGATAAATCCCGCTCGAAAGGACAGAGAAGACTGATGAAAGCTCAAAAGAAGAGAAGAGAGAGAGAGAAGTATACCGCATGTAAGTCACACTGTTAGGACGCTTTCTTGCAACTCCGAACGACTTCCACCTCATACTCCGTCAAAGTGGCCACCTCATGCCCACTAGATTGTCATAAGTTCGTCAAAAACTCATAATGGTAACGTAAATGTCATCATTCATAACATTGTTGATAGGTGTCGTCAATCGCTGTATCAAAAAGCAAATTATGGCGATGTCTATTTCGTTTCTTTTTTTTTCCCCCTTTGTCTTTCAATGGTGTCGTTCGTGAAGCTTGACTAGTGCTGTCCACCCTGCACAACAAGTCTTGGCCATTTTATGGTTACACCAACAGCAGTACACAGAAGTTGAGATGACCAAGCCAGAGCGGGACGAGCTTGGACGCGATGCATTCTTCCGCTCATCCCTGGTAGAGTTAAGGCCTGTACGATTCGAATTTGTTGCCATGGAAAATGATGGTTCGACGGCTTTCCCTTTGTTTGGGGCATCCCCGTTTACTTCCTGCCGCTGATGAGCTGCACCGTTTGACACTTCCTGGGAGGCGGAATTTGCTTGTGGAAAGACAAGATTCGCATATGCGTCAGAGGGCATGTCGTGCCAATATTTGCACTGGCAACATATAACGAACATCTTCGCGATCGGTTGACCGGGATGGAAGGCCGTCTTCTGACTGTGTTGCCCAGGGACTCCCGTCGCGAGTACACCAGAGAAGCCCGTGTGGCGAATCCCGGAATAGTAGGACCCTTTCGCTGTTCCAAGCGTCTCGTTGTTGATGAGATCTCGTAGCGACGGTGTGCCTGTGCCATTCTTTGCATAGGCGGAGCCCAGACTACCTCTTGCAGTGACATCGACGGCGATGGAAAACGGACGCCTGTGCACATCACCATTCTGAGTTGGACTACGTACTTGTTGGACAGTGTCGGATGCGCTCCGCCGAAAAGGTAGTGATGCTGCGGCGTTGGACCCGTTCGGTCTATTTGATAGACCAGCATTCGGTTGCGACGAGGCATTCTCCTCACGGTTGTTCACAACGCGCACTGGCCTCTTTCCCTGACGGATGGCTGAACGAGAATTATCATCGCAATCCTGCGACTCCTCGCCGCTCTTTCCTGCCCTCTTGTCTTTTTTCCCGGGTCTCCAGATTCGAGGGAAGTAGGTTCCCAGACTAGTAGTGGCTTGTGAAGCTGTGATATCTTCCCTCGGGGAACCCGCTGATCGACGTTGAAGTTTTGCAGGGCGTCGTGGTGCCACATGTTCCTTACTTTCCTTACTTTCCTCCTGTGCCTCTGTTGTTGGATGTTCAACCGTATCCTCGGCATCTGGGGGGACGAGAGGTGGACCTGCCAAAGGAGACGATTGAAAGTTGGACTGACTACTACTGTACACAGCAGTCGGCTTGCGCCAGGTTTCTGCGATTTTCCCATTTACATGACTAGACGGAAGTCTTGCTGGGCCTGGGACGGACGGCTCAGGTGCTGGCTTTGGAACAGGCGAGGGTTCTGCAGGGGCGGAAGGTGCGGGCTCAGGATCCAGCATGGTAATGGGTGAAGATTCTTCTGGGACTGCTCCGTCAACCCCTGAATCAGGTTCTGGGGGCGAGTGCACCGCGATAGGATTAACGTTCCCCGGATATGCTGCAATTTGCTTCTGAGAGCTATTTTCACCAGAACCGGAGGCTACAATATTACTGAGTTCATCACTGGAGATAACGTCAGCAATCACAGCATCGGTCAGAAACTGGTCCATAGCCGGCTCAAGCTGGGAGATGGAAGGTTCCTTGGACAGCGGAACAGTATTTTCCTGAGATTTGCGCCCTTCGGCCATCATAAATGCTGCATTTGCAGCTAAGTCATCCAAAGGCGACCTCCTAGAGAAGCTTGATTTACGGAAATCACCAGGTTTGTTTTTCTCGGGGTTTGCTTTTCTAGATGGAGGCCTCTCGGTGGGGCCCAGCGGAGCCGTATTGAGTGGTTTCAGAGTGGCAAGTGCATCAAACTGTCTGGAGGGTCCAGCGTTATCCACTTGGCCACTTGGCAAGCTATCAAGCTTCTTCTGCGTTTCCTTTGCAGCAGAGAAACTATTTATAACGGCAAGGTCGTCGTGAGTAGGCGTCTCTGGTGATACAACGTGGTGCTTTTTGCGTCTACCGGTCCGGACCACCGTATCGCGAGAATTGCTATTGGACCCAGAGTTGTTGGCACTGTCTCCTTTCATGCGTGACGGCTGTGTAGTAGAATTTATTTCCTCGAACGCTTGAGCGCTAGCTCGAAGGTCGTGGACTTTGCGAGATGTATGAAGCATTGGGACAGGCCGATCTGATTTTGGCATCTCCTGGTTTGACTTCACCGCATTAGAACGACGGGGCAACACTCCCAGAAACTTTTTCTTTTTCTCCGTGTTGTTTGGATGCGATGATGTCGAGTTTCTGCGTGGCCTCTTGCATTCCTCAGGGTCATGGACTGAGCTCGCTCTGGACGTACGGTTGGACCAAAAGGAGCGTATAGAGCTGGCCGCAGAGAAGGGCGGGAAACTGCTATAGGCGCTGGATGCTCTGCTTGAAGGGCCCGCTTTGGTCAGACGGCGCGGTTCCCGTGGCTTCCCCTTGGCTTCCCGCTTCAGTTTCTTCTTCAGATCCTTTTGCTCTTTTGCCAGTCGTTTTAACTCCTTCTTCCGTTTCCGTCGCTCTTCACTCCTCGACCATGATGGCGAAACACAGATCTCGGATCTCACAGAACGGTGTCGATCAAGCTGTACTTTGCCACTAGCCTCTCCCTGCTCTGCGTCATTTCCACCAGAATTTGAGGGGACGGCGCTGAGTGACCCTGGTTGCGTGTCAAGCGTGAGAGAGACGGATCGGCCATGGTTTGCGTTGGAGAGACGTGTCACGTTCTGGGGTGGGTGCGATGTCGGGGTCAAAGGAATCTGCTGCATCACTGTTTTTGGCGTGGATCCTTCAAGATAGCGTCCATGCTGATCAGTGTCAAATTATGAGTTCTAAAGACTATAAAAATGCGAGTTGCAAAGTGTCCGAACAGACTCACCATAAAATCACTGTTGCATCCAGTTGCGAACTGGGTACGCCTAATGCTCCTGGTTCCTAGTGCAGACTCCATTCCGAGACCACGAACCTTTACGGATCTGAAGCTCTCCCGTCAAGTTGTGCTCTGTGCTTCAAGAAGGCTCAAGCAATCAATTAAGAGCATCCAGGAAAGAAAACTGATAAAACCGGGAAGTTTTGGAAGCTGAAGAGTAGTGAACTGAAGATGGGTATCTCCTGAACAGGACAAAGCTAAACAAGCTGATTATCAATGCAGAAACCAGCCAGAGGAGAAACACTTTACCACAAAGACAATCAACAAGTATAGATAAGGAGGAAGACAACTGAAGGGACTAAGCTGAGTACAGTGATATGGTAGAGGAGGGTGTGTTAAGGATATGTGAAGCCGACCTTGCAAACGAGAGTGAATAGTCCCAGAAAGCGAGAGAAAAAAAAAAATACAGGATTAGCACAAAACCAGCGTATACAAGGGAATGAGAGGCATAATCAAACTACAAGCTGCAGTTCATCCAGATCGAAGCTTAACAGGAAACGGTGGGCAATTTTGGGCATGATGAAGGGATCAACTTCAATAGTGTAGATGGCACTGTTGCCAGCTCTTCTTCAGCTACATGAACGCCAAATTGAACGCTTGGCTGGCTTTGCTGAGCATAGTAGTTCTCAGCCTCTGAGATTGAAGAGAGAGAGAGATGCAGAAAGTCACGGTGCCAGGCCGAGCAGCATCAGTCTGATTTTCTTCTAAATGCTCACTGGTGTTCAAGCCGAAGGACGGGGACAAATCCCCGATGCTGTATCGCTCCAACTGAAAAATAAAAACCGCGAAGCAAAGTTTTACTGCTTCTTATTGAGGGTTAAAAAAAAAATTCGGCATGAGGGTTGGGATACCGAATGGCCAGGCGATCAATCGTTGTGGCCGTCCACTCCCTGTTGCTTTGATTAATAAATAACGCCGTTTTCTCTCACTTGTCAACCCGATCGACCTGCATCTCGCAGGGATTCGCACCAAGACAGCAACGATCCACAGAATGCTCCTGCGAGCCACTGATAGGCCTTGTCTTAGGTGGCTTGCTATGATTGCCCCATCTCAATGCGGTCGCATCGCACCTCAGGGCGAGGTTCAAGACAAGCGGCCCTTGGCTGCCTGACCTCTCTTGCTTCTCTGTGGAGTCCATCCCATCGCCCTTAGTATTAAGATCGAATCCAGCCATCCTTCGGTTCGTGAAATTAGAGTTGTCTATCCAATGAGAGACAGCCGCATCTACAACAACCTCGTGAGAAATCGTAAAACCTGCGCCTGATGGATGGATCCCTCTGTTTTCTACGATTGGATCTGGCTCTCAACGGTGGCTTTGGCGATGAGGTCTTCGGAACAGTGCCAGGGCCAACGCATATTCAAAGCTTCGGGGATCTTAGAGTGCGATGCTGTGTTGCTAACTCCGTACCAGCAAGTCTTTGAAGCGAAAGTCCATGTCACTACATTAGGTCTATCGGTCGAGGTTACGGAGTGCGGCACTGGTTTACAGCTTTTTTTGTCTTTGTCTCAGGAAGAATATCTTGGGCACGCACCACACCTTCACCGATCGACCGATGCAAAAACAAAAGCTCGTCCTCACCAAACCCCTACCAAAAAAAAAAGGTACATAGACCGACAGTTCGAAAATCGACTGCAGAAAGCATGGAACAAACGCCGTGTTTCACATCAATGCGGGCGTTCGAGCTGGAACGCCACACTCAGGGTCGAAAATTCTCAGACCGATACCTAGCGGTTACCTGAAGTGCGATTATTCCTTTTCACTTATTATGACCGACTCCTGTGTGCAATTCGTTAATTTCGTCGGCCTTTTTTTAGCCAAATTCTCCCCTTGGATTGATTTATTGACTATGATTCATTATTTTATTTTTATCCATTCTTTCGCGGTCGTCGAAGGAATTAGATAACGCTCCACCCTAGTTAGTAACGTTTGCCAGTGCTTCCCGAAGCTCGATCTTTCCACACTGGAATACAAATACGCACACCATGCTCCCAACGACTTTCATGCAATGTATGAAAGAATTGAAGACCGACATGCCCCAATTCCTATACAGTTTGAGTCTCAAATGACACTCTGAGAGGGTTGGTGACAGTCATCCTCTTGATTGTTTTTCTACGGCGAATTGATGACCCCTCAAAGTGGATCTTGCTTTATGACTGCAAACTAGAATCACTTGTTCGATGTCCAGGGAGGCTCTCTCGGACATATCTTGAAGACATTTCTATTTCTACTGCATCAGGATCAACTACCATTCCAACAGTCTGAAGTTTATGAATTCTCTCAACACCCTGCTGACCCAAGACTACAACTTGACACTCACGGTTGACTGTTGGACGAAGCCACACAAGAATCCTGAATGGCCCCTTTCCCTTTCATCAATATCTGGAAGATCAATCAACTTCCCACCACGTTTCTTGGTGCAGGTAGTCGCATTTTAGCTGTTCTAATCTCCCAAGTGTCCAAAAGCTTCACAAACCTCCCAAAACTGATAATGCCAAGGATCAAGAATTTGGCAGATTATATCCTTTTGGAGTTTAGCTTATTAAACCTCGACTTTGTCTAGTTAACCACATAGTTTAGTGTTTTCTCACTAAAGTGTACCTTTAGTGGACATCCCCTTTGACACTCCATGGCTTTTCCCAGATCCAAAGTGCTCATATACCCCATGTTTCCCCCAGACTTCTTTGTCTGTGTCTCTCCCACGTCTCGACCTGACCATGACATAATTCTACTGATTGCCAAAGCCTTCAATTCATTACCAATTTATCCATCGCGCGTCCTGTGTCTCAGAACCAAACAGAATGTCTCAATCCTCTGGAAACACCAATGGTAGCTCCTATGGAAGCTACACCTACAAGTCCTCGGGCGTCAATAGCCAGGTTGATACCCTGAATAGGTTTTTTTAGATTTGCTGCGTCTCCTTCTAACAACTACTTTGAAGGAAAATCATTACTGTGCTGACCCTTCCATTTGCAAGTCTCACGAGGTTGAAGAGACTCTACTTCATTTTTTCAGGTCCAAGCACGTCCTCAATGCATGGCTGCTCGTCTACACCCCATTTCAGCCAAAAAAAATCTGTTTGATCCGCCAGACGAGCCAGGTCAGTCTTTGGATCACGCTTGCTATTTCGGCCTAGCATCAGTATCGAAGCGTCTGCTGCAAGAAGGGGCGGATGTCAATGCGCGAACAGAAAGCGGCATCACTTCATTGCATCGAGCAGCTGAGGTAGGCGATACCAATCTTGTCACCCGCTCCCCTTCGAAGAGTGAAACTTCAAGTTGTCGCGACGATCGCAAAGATAGCTGACAGGCCCCAGAATGGCCATTTAGACACCGTTAAGGTGCTGCTTGAGTTTGGCGCAGATGTCAATGCCGCAACAAGAGGCAACAGGACACCGTTGCATCAATCCGCACGTAGAGGCCATACTGCCGTTATCGAAACTCTCCTTAACGCAAACGCAGACATGGAAGCGAAAGACTCTGACCATTGGGCTCCGCTGTACTGGGCAGCAGAGAGCAGGCGTAAAGACACCGTCCTATTCCTCCTGAAACGTGGAACAGACCCGAATTCCAGGACTTCAAGCGGTGGTACAGCACTGCTCCAGGTCTGTGGAAAAGGTTTTTATGATATTGCCAAAATCCTTATCAAGGGTGGAGCTGAAATAGCTATCGCGACGAAATGGGGAAGAACCCCGTTGTATCAGGCTGCTGCGGCGGGCTCTTTGCCGGTAGTAAAAGTTGCTCTTGGAGCACGGGGCGAATCCTAACGTCTTGGACAGCAATCGTTACTCACCTCTAGAACCTGCAGAGGAGAATGGCCATGGTGAAGTGGTGAAAGAGTTACGACCCCATGTCCAGGTTGCAGAAAACTCTTCGGAAGGCGCGAGTAGTGACGAGTAAAAAGGGGACGAGGACTGGATGATATCTATCTTCCAATACTCACGGTAGAGCTCTAATTTTGCAAAACCGAATTCGTACCAAGTGTGAGGAGTTTTAAGTGTCCGTGACTACCCAGGAAAGGGTGGCTGATCTCATCCATGCGAGAAACTAGGTAATATTATTCTAGGTCTCTCGCAATATCACCTACCACCCAGAAACCGTTCACTCGACTACTGGAATCTCTGACGATTGAAGGGTAAGAGGCCTGAATAATGCCGCGGGCAGACGATGAACCGTTGTGTGGATTTACCCAACTTTGACGGCAAGTTGTGAGAAATTCATCTCTCGTCTTCGATGGAGCCGACGAAACGGTGAGAATACAGCCCAGCTAACCACTTACTGGTTCGTCCAAGATGGAGGATCGACGTTATCGGGCCAAAAAAAAAATAAATTGCACAATGAGATTATCCTAAAAATTGGGTCTCCAGGTACATTTGTTTATGTTGACAAGTAACAGTCCGCGATCTTGGAAGAGCTTCGAATGGTAGCGAATTGCATTAAATGAGGAAGAAAAGCGTTCCGAGCCTTTCAATTTTGGAGCAAGAACCTAAGGTGGCAATCAGCTGGATTGATTCCCATTGACAAAGAAAACTTAGCCAGGCGCCGGTTCATATGGATGCATGATTGTACACTACACTACTATATGAGTGCTTTTTCAAAGGCCCAATTTGCAAAAGGATTTGGTCTTGTCGATGGAAGAGCTGACCCGAATAAGTTCGTCGCTTAGCGGCATTACATCATGTTCTTAGTCTAGCGCAGATTAACCCAATCTGGCCTCATACACTGTCAACCATCACCATGGCACCACACTAAACCGTACTAGTGTTCTACGACTGAGCAACATTGAACACAGCTTGAAAGAGTATTAATTAACTAGCACTTCGACCATAGCAGCAATCTGAACATCGAGATCGGTGCTGGTCGGCCGTCGATACAGCATCGACTATTCAGATCTACGTCGCGGAGACTCCGGAGCCAGAAAATCGGATCTCAGGAAGTTTCAGTCGACGTGTCTGTTGTCCTTCGTGCCTGACCTACACTGCCAGTGCTGTGAAGTCCCTAAGTTGCTCCTCCTGCCTCGATGGCTGTGCTCTCCATGTGTTCTTGAGCAAAGGACCGGGGAGTCGGCATCTTCTTTGCTGTCTTCTCTCCTTTCAACTTATTACTACTAGCAGCTACTCCGTGTCAAGATACCCTTTTTGAGCACCCGCACAACTCGTTCGGTTGCAAACTATTGTGCTGTACTACCTAGATCACTCTTTTTTATCTGTCAACTTCCGTTCTCCGTCTGACTGCAGTGCTGTCTTCAGACTGCATCAGGTCCTCGTCGTTCATCACAGTTGAAACCTAGAAATTTTACACATCGCGAGAAACAGAAGATGGGTCGCAAGTTCTTCTGCTGTTGGGCAGATGAGGAAGAGGGTAGCACAACTCCCAACCGACCCGTGGAAGACCCAAAGGACACAAAGGCAGAGCAAAGCCAAGCTACACCATCAGCTGGGCAGACAAATGGCTCAAATCCAAATCCAGTTGGCATCCCCGCGCTGTCGACCGAGGAGGAAAAACGGAATCTATTTGGCATGACTACATCACCCTCAAGCGCCTCGCGTGCGCACTCAGGCAATCGAGGTCAGAGCGAGGGGATAATATACGCTTCTCCGCATGGACTGCCATCGAGTCAACAAATCGTGGTTGACCCTCCGGCGGGGGCAGCTCCAGAGCGTCCGTTGAATGACCGGACTGGGGAGGGAAGCAGTGCACTGCCTCCGGCATCTAACCCCCCTCCTTACCATAACTGGGAAGATGTAGTTCCTGATACTGCACTGTTTCCGCCACCGCCTGTCAGTGCCTATTTATACTCCAACACAGGCAATGCATCTGCGGAGGACGCACAAAGGGCACATGATTTCTGTGACAATACACCTTTGTGGACCCCCGTCAAACCATCAGCAGCCGTCTATGGCTATGTCCAACGTGGCGATCTCCGCCCGGTCGTGCCACCAGAATATCGTGGTGACCTTGATGTCGTGGGCAAAGGAAGATGGCGGGGAAGCACTGAAGAAGGAAATGGGGATTGCGTCCTTCTAACGGGTTTACCACTCTACTTCGCCGCAGAAGACTCGCCGCTGATAACGGAAATAAGCAAAACAATCTACTTTGAGGTGAAACTCATTCGCCTCCGTGGTGGGAGTGAAACCCAAACGCCCGCTCTCTCAATTGGATACGCTGCCCAACCTTACCCGACTTGGCGGTCTCCTGGCTGGGAACGGGCAAGCGTAGGCGTGTTCTCTGATGACGGGTGTAGATTTGTCAATGACTCTTGGGGTGGACGTGAATTCACGACTGCATTCAAAACAGGGGAGACTGTTGGTTTGTGTATGACGTTTTCGCTTCCAACAAACGGAGGAGGAGTCGCGCAGCCACATACTGGAAGGCAATCTCCGCTTACGGTGGAGTTCTTTTTCACACGAAACGGGCACAAAGAACGAGGCTGGGACCTTCACGAAGAAGTTGACCAGGACAGTGGTTCTGTGAAAGGTCTAGAGGGCGATTTTGATTTGTATGGTGCTGTGGGCTTGTTCGGCGGTGTGGACTTTGAGGTGTGCTTTGATCCATCCGGCTGGTTGTGGTCACCACCTTCATAGAAGCGACCCCATATTCCCCTCCTAAACGTAATGGTACTGCTCTGCTTTTACCTTCGCTTGACGAACTTATCATTATTTCCCGTGCGAACGAGATCGGCCGTGGATAAACAAGAACATGTATAACTAGTATCAAATTCTCCTTATGAATGCAAAAGACCGCGAATTCCAAAGTTGGAGTCACCCGAACAGAGTGTCTCTCACCCAATGCAGCAAGTAAAATCTAAGCAATTCAAACACAGTTCTCTATGTCAGTTCTATATGGCAGTCTCATATTCTTCCGTATTCTACGCTGTCGATGCTGCATAATTCAAAAACAACCTAATCCGATAGGCTCGCGGGTAGGCGGAAAGTGTTTCCAATCCCTGCCAGTCGCAATATATATATATCTTATATATTCGAGAAATCATGCCAAAAGCGCTCATTCAAACTTGAGGTCGCATGTTTCCAGCGTGGGGCCAGTCAAACTTGTGAGCAACGGGGTTGTAACGGTTAGTGCATTGCGCTATGATTGGCATCTGTGTGCCCTAAGGCCTCAAGCGTCACGAAGGCGCGTTACACAGTCTCGACAATGCCCAATAACTAGCCGATATATGTGGGTTCTGCGCGTGTGTTATAACACCTACCATCGTTGTCAACCGATCGACTACTCCGTGACAACGCTTTTGTCGGAGTTGAAATTGACGCGTGGAAGAAGGGTCGTTGACGTTCTCTGAGGCGCTTGTGACAGCGACTCCAAAGCCGCTGGCAACAGAGCGACGTTTGTTGACATCTAGCGGGCGGAGAAGCAGTGAATGGGTCCTCATTTTGTTCGTTTGCACATATTATAAGAGGACCCTATCGTCAGCCTAGGAGTTTGATCCCCTTCCACAAGAATCTCTCTTTCCTCAAATCTAAAATACCACGTTGGAGCCACTTTCCGGCAAACAGACGCCCTGAGCTGTACTCTATCGAATGATGTCCTTGATGGGACCGGGATTATTCGAGCAGGCTCTGCACGATAGTCAGGCCATTGAAATTCACATGGATGAAGTACGATTTGTCAACTTCGCGCAGACCTCGATACGATGCGTGGGCACAGCGCGTCTTAATGGCTGCACCGCAGTCGCACTAGCCTCTCCCCTTGGAGCCATCCTTGCGCACATACCTCCGCACCCGAACAGAGACTGCAACGACCCTTACGCCGGAGACCGCCACGTCGAGGGGAAAATGAAAGAGTTCATTTCCTTATACTGCCAACACCAAGACTTCTTCCCAGCGGGTATGACGACGTGGGTTGTCAGCCCGATGTACCAGGGAAAAATAGCGCTACCGGACCATCGAGATATCATCGAGCGGACTCTCCAGGAAGCGGGTCTTGCGTCCGGAGATTCAACGTATATCGTGGTCAGGTCGACTCGCCCTCGTGGGCCCAGGAAGGGGACGGTTTTTATCGACGCGCGAAAAGTGGGACCGCTTATTTACGTCGAAGACCGTTGTATCAATTTCTGACTACACGTTGAAGAAAGAGTCGCGTTCTTGATGTTGTGCCTTTGACGAGAGATGCATACTTTGGCCAAGACGGTGAGCTATCTGGGGGTCTTGAGGGTCCTAGTTTGAGCGTCTGTTGAACTTGCAGGGAAACCGGAGGATGCAGTTTCAAACTCCCAAATTCGCTCTCGAAGGAAGAAGCAGAACGAGGAACTGCGAAAAGCGGATGCGGTCATGTTTGCAATAGGGCAGGTAGGCCGCGTGTGAGAGACCTGACTTGGAAGAGGAGTGAGCCTTGGGCCATTGCGCTATTCTGACCATGTTAGAATATGGTATAATTGTCAGAGGAGTGAGGCTGACACAGCCAGGTCAACAAGGTGACGACAGTGCAAAGCAGCGACGGTTGATGATTGAGCAGGACTGGGAGCTTGTCAATTGGGCAGTGTTTTCCTGGATTGCACAGTCACGTGAACCGTTCCCTTTGGGCTGCTTGGTCGGGACCAAAACTAGTACACGAACCTCCACAATGTACTACTGCTAGTAAGATGTACTATTGTTCGGGATTGGGAAATCCCACGCTTTTCTTTTTGCACTAGACGGGAGCTCTCGACGACGGAAAAGTGCTCTGAGCTGCACGTACGGTAAGTACTCTGTTCGTTACCCCGAAGCTTGGACCAGATCGCCTCTTAGCCTCGACGACTGAGGAGTAACCAACCCAAGACAGTCCCCATCCCAGGTCTTGCCCCAACGCCTATTCCCGTGAGTTGCGGTGAAAAAGGTCCCAACTGCTAGCAATTACCCACTGTGGATTTGAATGGTTGGACTGTTCTTGTCTAATGAAATAAAGGCTTAGCTTAAACTCGCAGAGCCAGGGTGACCTTCCGGCAACCTTCGGGTTAAGAGCATGCAGTCGATCGTCTGCCCCGGGGTCTAGTTGAGAAACCCTCTGCAGGCCCTCCAAAAAGGCTCTATCCCTAACTGATAGAACTCCAGAAAAAGAAAATCGTACATTTACGGGTTTCCTTTAATTCAATTTGAGAATGCCATCTTGACACTTGCTTTCCTGCGTGACGTGTCAACGGATATGTATGCAGGAGCAGGGAGGTATCCTGGACCCGTTACGATTCCGGTGCTTAAAACATGCACGACGGCATCATGATCCACTCGACACCGGAGATTTCCAACGGCCACAAGGCTATTCCTTTGTGCCGGACTAAACTGAGCTGGTGCGGGCGAATTCGTCCCAAGTACCAACCCAGGCGAACCCTTCCTTTTTTTCCCCCAATCCCTGAACTTCTCGGATGCGTCTATACGAAGCTAGCATGCCGATGGTCCAATGGCGTTTCGAGACAGCGGGATATCATGCGCGAGCATGCACTCGGGGCTACGTCTTAAGGGCATTCGAGTGAAGAAAGCAGCAGAATGGGACCGGGTGGGATCCTGGACTCGGGTCGCCTCACCTAACTTTGGGTTCTATTCTCTGACTCTTCATTCCCCAATCCCTGAAAAATAGATAATCGTCACGTCTTGGCCAATATTCCATGGTCTTAGCCCATGCCTCACTGACGGACCAACTCGGGAACGACGGTGCCATGCCACGCACGCATCATCCCATGGTGTGGAACAGGGAGGTACCATGCAAGTATGCACCCCATGTGCTCCGCCATGGCTCGGAATGCCTCCAAGCTTCCCAAGGGGCCTTGGTCTCTGCAAGGGCACGGGACTCCATCCGACCCGAAGAGCTCTCTTCGACTGTCTCAACCAGTCCCAAGCCAGCGAGATAATGCGCCGGTGGCCCGAGTCCCTTGCAGCTGGTGATCAGATGGGGTTGAACTGATGACTTGCATGCACAGGTGCATTCCTCAAGGCGCACTTGATCTGCCGCTGCGGGCCTGTGCCTTGTCATGACTCTCTTTCCCACTCTCTCTCGCCCAGGCTCAATTTCGATCTCAGTGGATGACAAGCCCGGACGAGACTTTTCCGTACAAGCTTATCCACATTCCAATTAGTTTGAAACCAGAACTCTATCGAAGTGGTTCTGGAGCCAAGGCGGCTCAGCTACTTTATCTGCGGCGACTGAGTGCCGGGGTGGGTCGTGACCAGTTCGTTTTCTCGAGCATTCTGAAGCTCTGCATGGATTCTATTTTAATATATTTACATTTTAACCCCCGTCCAATTTTATTTTATTTTATTTTATTTTATTTTTTTTGTCGCATTACTTTGTACATTAGCTCAAATTCCTCGTCAGAATTCCACTTTGTGCATTATTGTCTGGTGCTTCATGCTGTGCAACCATCGACGTCAGAGCGATCTTGTACTAGGAACGTACCCTAATCCATAGAAAAAACATCTGAGCTTCCAAGGGTTCGCGAATAGTACTCAATGCCAACCTAGTCAGTGTTGCCTGCTTCACAAAAAGTGTCCCATGCTGACAGGAATTCTTTTTACACGAACGGTAAAGTTTAAAAGCGAGAGAGCCCGTTGTTGCATCCAATTTTCGACTCTAGGTGTCGTGACTGATGGAAGGTAGAGAGGATTACAACGGGGGTCAGCGCAGACTCGAAGATGGTCAAGTAAGACAGATAAAAGGTCGATGTAAAGCTAGAGATAGATAACATTTAATAATTGCCTCAGATAGCCACCCAAATTCCACAGAAATACAAACACGATTTTGTGAACCAAAAAGCGAACAAGAATCAGAAAGAAACATCAAAAAAAAAAAAATATCCGCAAACCCCCCTTCAATCTTTTCACTACACAACCGTAACCGCCAACAAAAGGAGCAGCACCCAGTATTGGCAGTGGTTCTGTGCTCCCCAAGCTCATAAGCACCAGGCCCGAATTAAGTATTAGACCAAAATCCATCAAGAATGATGAGATTTCGATTCCTCCTTTCTTGGGGCTCCCTAGGTCGATCCTTCTTAAAGAATCCGTTACAACACGTTGCAGAATGAGACAAGGAAAGAGACGTAAAGGTCCCACGACGAAATAACGGAGACTGCACAACAGTCAGAGCGCTCGAATAAAGGCAAAAAAGAGACGACTGGAAAAACCAAGACAAGAAGCACACATGACAACAAAAGGAATTTGCTTTGGGTTTATTTTTTTTTCTTGCATCATGAAGACATGATGAGGAAGAGAGAGAAGCAATACTTGGCAAACAAAAAATGTGTGCGAAGACAAACGTCAACCCTGCAATTAGCGGGAACTGAAGAATATGGCGTCGTGGAACGATCCTGGGAATAATACTCATGGAGATGACCAGGGAGTGACAGACGCAAACCGTCGTCATGTCGTGGCAGGGACGGATGAAAGGCTCGCCAGGATCAAAGGAAAATCAAGCAAAAGAGAAAAGAGACATGACGGCACGCATTCAACCGAGCCGAGGGAGGGATACCTTTTTTGGACGACTGCATAACAAGGTCCGCTCTTCGCAGAGAACACTGAACGCCGGGTGGAGAAAGTGATTTCGTGAAGCAGGGCTCTAAAAATCATGTGTCAACCTAGGTTAAGTCCGTGTTATCATCCGATAATCGTCTTTTGCATGCTCAGCTCTGCAAGGACGGCATCTCTCTGTCCTCCGTTGTCGCGTGAATCGAGCTGGAAGGACAGGAACTCTGGACTCATCTCTTCTGACAGTGCAACTGGCAGCTTCAAGAGTGTTTAGACGTGGTTACTGCGTTCAAGTTGACCGACACCAAAGGCTGGGCCTCCTTCGGGGCCTGGTCTGGAGTTTTGGCACGGTCGGTCTTTTCTTTCAGCCGGTCCTTGTCACTCTCGTCTGCACCTTCGCGTGAGCCCCACGTTGTCTGCCACAAGCCAAAAAGGACACAGTGTTAGCAGTCGACACAGCGAGAAAAGTTCGATGATGAAGCCTCACGGCAGCACAATAAGACGAGAAATGAAAGGATTCACGATTGGCATTCAGCCAGAGAGCACCGAGCCAATCGAGGCTGCCGGTGCAGCCAACAAAAACGGCAAATGCAGCAGTAGAAACGGGTGGGGCAACAGGCGTGTCTAGACCCCAGGCCGCGCGAGCAGGTCTCCAGTCGAGAAAGTTACATGGAGAAATCATCTCGCGCCGGCTCCTGCAGGGTGTCTCTTGGCGGGCAAGGGGGACAAGGGTGGGCGGTGGAGCTCTTCACTTACAACGTTGAGTGTGCATGCGGCGTACAGTTTGATGAGCCCGTGAAAATACCCGAAGAGGATGGACACCGGCAGCAGCACGAAGTCGGCGGGATATCGGATGTAGTGGCCGAGAAGCTTGATGAACTTGCTCACAAACATCCATAACAGCAATGCCCGCATTGCCATTTTTTGTGAGTCTTCACCCCAAGCCGCCGTGCCTTTGTAGCAGAGGAGGATCAGAGATAGATCTCCCACCAACGCCGGAGGGGAGAGCGTGGTGAGGAACACGGCGTAGGTACTCCATGGTTGACGGCTGCAAAAGTAACAGAAAATTAGGTTAACTGAGCTGATCGCTTGCCGGCAGCCCCGTGCTGTGGAGAAAGCAACGGTGGGGAGGTGGATTCTCAAGTTCCAGAAAGGAGTGGAGGGTGGGCACTGTCGTGAAGGGGAGCCGTGGCCAACTAAAAGGCCGCTAAAAAAGCCAACGGCAGCCGCAGGCCAACCTGTGACAGGGGTGTAATTGCACGATACTGTGGGCTGGCAGG
>FQSS02000372.1:0-23683 GCA_900128795.2 Malbranchea cinnamomea
AGTAGTAATGTAGCACTACTAGTCAGGGGTGACAACTTGGTCTGAGAAGAGTTAAAATGGTCATACTAACTCAACTCCTCTGCGCGGCTAATAGGCAACCGACAAACAATCCGCCGTCAACGCCGCCGCCAAGTTCGCGCTGCAGATGTACCTCAAGAGCCACGGCGGCGGGACCAGCGGCACCGGCGGCCTGGGCGGGCTGGCTGGACTGGCAGGCAAGTTGATCTCCGGAGGAGGCGGAGGAAGCGGCAATGGCGGAAGCAGTGGCGGCGGGCCGGATCTGATCAACATCGCGAAGAAGTTCTTCTAGCTTTTTTTTGCCTATTGCTGATCACTGCGACGGAGAGATAGATGGATGAGTGCCTCTAGATTAGTCCATTGACGCAGGGTGCATCCTCCTGGGTCGGGGGGTGAGTGGGCAAGGTTGGTTGGCGTGGGTTGGGAAGGTATATGTGTGGAAACGTGGATAAGGCAGGGCTTGCTGGAACTCGTTCAAGGATACCATCTTGATTTCACACGAGAATTGTTCAACTGATGGAACTGAATCGATATTGCATCAATAAACTGTGTACTCTCTGTGTAAAGGATGAAAGTGATCTAATCTAGCTGCAAATTACATCAGATAACTCAAATGGGGAAAGGCAGAAGCTGGGAAACACACGGGCTCTCTCAAAAACAGAAAAAAAGAAACGTCGTGAATGGAAGAAAGCAAAGTATGTGCACGGAAGCAATGCTCGAAGGGAATCAAAAGCCAAGTCACAACACGAAGCTTCTTGGAGAAAAGAAAAAAAAAGCTAAGGCCAAGCGGTAACTGGTATTCACCGCAGAGACGAAAAGAGAGAGAAATGCAAGCGAAGAGCATTCACGGGAAAATGATGGAGGACCGGATCGGATCAATGATAAAGTCCAGAGTTGATGTTTCTGTCTACCAGTCATCATCGTCTTCGTCCTTGTGGCCATGCATTGCGCTCTGGCGCGCTCGCAATGCCTCCGCCAGCCCGCCCGCGAAGCTCGCGCTGTTCATGCTGCTAGGTGTCGCACGGCCGCTGCCACCGGATGAATCGTACGACTGCGAGTTCGTGCTGATGGCACTGTCGCGCGGCGCTGCTGGCGGAGGCGGTTTGCGACCCATGACGGGACGTTTCGCGGGCGGAGCAGGCGGCGGAGGTTTGGCCTTTGCTGCGGCACTGACTGCCGTAGGTGTCGTGGAGCGTGACGGGGTGCCGTTGGCACTGGGGGTTATATGGTTGGAGACCGTTGCTGTTCTCGGTTGAGCAGGTGGAGGAGGCGGAGCGACTGGTGTCTGGGCCGGGGCGGGTGCGACTATTTCCTCGAGATAGGCCTGCGGCGTCCAGCCCTGGGCGTTGGTTGTCAGGTTCGTGCAGAGCCACCACCCTGAAGGAAAAATCGTTAGCATATCGTACCAAAAAAGAAAACCCGGGGAAAAAAAATTGCTGTGTTTTACCATTGCCTTCTCTCGAAATGATCTGGACAATCTCCCCCTTGCGGATGGACAGTTCGTTGGACCGCTCGCTGGTGAAATCATACAACACCTTTGCGGTATCCGTTTTCGGCTGAGGAGGTACCGCAGGAGGTGGCGGAGGCGGCGGTCTGTTTTGCAAGGCAGTCGAGCCAGTTCGATTGTGATTCGCGGCGACCGCCGCAACCGGCTGAGGAACGGGTCTCGACTCCGCTGCCGCTGTCGCTGCTGGCTGCTGAGTTGCGCCTGGCAACGGTTGAGGCTGGGGGGTTGGTTTGGGTCGCGCAGGGAGCTTCGACGGCCCCCCTCCCGGTCCACCAGGTCGCAGCAGCTTGCCCTTGGTGATGGGCTTCCCAGGAACCTGCTTAGGTCGTGGCGTGGGCTTGGAGATTGAGTTCGCAGGCTCACCGGGCCCGGTTCGAATGGTGCCGCTCTTGTACACGTCGTCTCGAGGAACGGCTGGGTCTCTAACCGTCTTGACAATGGCAAGTTTTCCGGGTTTCTTATTATACTCGATTCTATCCACACACGTGGTTAGCACTACCCCTCTGGCCAGAGATGGAACATGCCAAACTTACGTATCGCCGATCTTGAGGTTCAGCTGGCCGTGCAGGGCATTGTGGAGGTGGGTGAAGAATTCGGTTTTGAAGACGCAGTTAAGGAGAGGATCGGGCTCCTGCGGCGAGCCAACGCCAATAGCAAACCAGTCATCTTTCAGGTTCGAAGTGCTGACGAACTTGATCGCGCCAAGTGCAATCGTCCGCTCGGCAGATATATTCAGCTGGTGGTTTACAACAGTTTGCACGATAATATAGACATTTTTGGACGTCTGTTCACAGTGTCAGAAAGAGAGAGAGAAAAAAAAAAGTCTGCAAATAGTCGTAATATGACTTACTAAGATGAGGATGCGCGGAGACGGTTTACTGGAGCGGCCAAATTTTGTCACCAGCAACTCGCAGCGACAGGAGAAGAGAGGCTTCTCGGATTCTATTTTTTAAAGAAGACATTAGATCGAAGCCTGACCCGACACATAGGGATATACTTACTGCTCAGATTGATAGAGCTTCTGATGACTTCTCCCATACCACCATCGTTGCCAATTCCAAGGTAATCGCCCAGGAACCGTCTGGAGCCAACAAGACTGTATCTCCTTCTCTCTTTCTGGCCAGCAAGGATCTTATGGCCCTGGTCACGCAACTTGATGAACTCAAGGCCGCCAGTGACCCTTCTCCAGAACCGTTGGATCCGAATAGCACATTCAGTCCGATATCTGAGGTAATTGCGCCAGGCTCGCTGGATCCTAATGGCCATGTTATGCCAGTACCGGTCTCGCATGTGCTCGAGCGCGAACAGAGTCTCAGGGGTCTTGATAAATGCCTTGGTTACACCCATCTGATATTCTTCCGCCGGAATACCTGTGTCTTTCAGAATCTGACGTGCACCGGACTCGGCGTCTCCGGTCCAGATGTAGTCACCTGCGTACGACGTCTTGGGCGACAGCAGGTAGAAGCGCTCGACGAACTTGTCGAATGTCTGACGATACGCGAAACCAGCTCGTCGGATACGGACGTTCTCCTGCAGACCCAGGTATTTGATCTGATGAAGGACATTTGCCTCGTTGTATTCGTTGGGCGACTTGTTGTCGTTTGGTTTGATTGTCCGAATGTACGACGGAGAAGCCTTGGTGAGTGTAGCAACAAGGTCGTTGGCCGAAGCTTTGATCTTGTCTCCCGCGGTGGGAGGCCGCCTCTTGTCATCCTGATTCACCTGGTCAGGGAACAAAGTGTGCAAAAAGCTGTTGGAACTCGAGCTGATGAGGTTCAACAGATCCTTTTGCAGCTGGTCCTTGTTCTTATCGGTCATGCCATCGACAGCATACGCAACGTCACCCGCATAATGCTTGATAATAAACTGGCCCTGTCGGGATTCAAAGTTGGGGTTCTGGGAGAGGAAGTTCAACCTGCCAACAAAGGTCTGATCTGCGGCGCTCGAATCGGCGTGCGCGGTAGCGCAGGCATCGTTCAATGCTGCAAAGACACCAGGAGGCCGCTTGTCTTCGATCAGCGAACACACGACTTTGTTGTCAAAGTACTTGATGGGCGTCCACTTGATCTGCTCGCGCGCGTACTCTTCCTGCTCTGTTTTGAGCGTTAGCTGAATGAAAATCTGCTGCAGTTTCTCGTTCACATAGTTGATGCACAGCTGCTCGAACGAATTGCGCTCAAAAATTTCGAATCCGTAGATGTCGAGGATGCCGATCGTGTTGGCGATGGTTCCGCGCGCGGTCAGGGATGCGTTGACACGTTGCACGATCCAGTCAAAGAGGTTGAAGTAAAGCGCCTTGGCAAGCGCATCGCGCACGGCGGTCGCCTGGACGGTGTTCAGTGGAACCTCATAGACGGATCCTCTCCGGCCTCCACGAGCAGTTTCCATGATTCGCTGCGTCAGCGCCTTGTTCACTTGGCCAGGGTCCACCTCCAGAAGATAGGCGACGAAGTTGGTGACGGACTCGTCCGTGATGGATGCATTCGTGCTGTCGTCTTCGACAAACTGAATGTTACCGAGCCATAATATAGCGGAGAGGACTCGAAATATGTTGTCCTGTTCCCCTTGCGACAGGCCAATGATCTTCATCGCCTCAAGCGTCTCCCTGAAATCCGCCTCGTCGTTGATACCAGGAACATCATAGCACCTTGAGCGGCTCGTATACAGGTATGACTGTGGCTGTTGAACGCCAAACGCCTCTGTGTCACGTCAGCTTCCCATCCATCCCTTTACGTACCGCATCTCGAACCCTCCTCTCTTATGTCAGCGACGTACCTCTGTAAGACTGCGGCGCAGCTTTCGTAAACTGGTAAAAGATGTGAAAATTCCGCTCATTCGTGATCTGTCCCACGACACGCGACTTCTCCAGCAAGTAATTGATAATATTCGCGCCAACCGGTTCCCCCGCCGCATCAAACTGCAGCTCCAGGTACTTGCCAAAGCGCGACGAGTTATTGTTCCGCAGCGTCTTTGCGTTTCCAAAGGACTCGAGAAGCGGGTTCGTCGCCAGGACCATGTCCTTGGTGCGCTGAATGGACGAATCGCTGCCGCCGGACACACTGGCGATATACTGCATGATGCGTTTCGCGGCCTCGGTCTTTCCTGCGCCGGATTCACCGGAGATGATGACGCACTGGTTTTCCTTGTATGCTTTCATGTTGTAGTATCCCGCTTCGGCGACGGCGAAGACGTGCGGAGGGACCTCGAGGCGGTTCTTCCCCCGGTAGGTTTGGAGGACTTGATCCGTGTAGATTCCCACTGTCGAGTCGTTAGTTGGGGGAGCAGCCAGACCGATTGCGATCGGGGTACTCACGGTCTCGAAACGGGTTGACGGACACAAGCACATGTCCGATATATGTCTGTCAGCAAAGAGACGATCAGTCAGTCAAAACCCGCATGCAGTCCGAAACTCCACAGCGATCACCAGGACCCAATACGGCATGAAGTTGTTGGGAGTGGAAGACCCACGTAGATCTCGCCATGCTCAAATCTCTTCTTCAGATTCTCATTGATAGCCTCATTCGACACTTTGCTCAGCAGCGTGAGATCCGAGACGCCAACCTCCTTCTTCTTTGTGGTCTCGAACGTCGCCTTCTTGACCTGCGGCCGTCCTCCCCCCTTTGCGGGAGCTGCTCCAGCACCGGGCCCCTCGCCCGTTGGCTTCGACCGGCCGAATCTGCTCTTCTTTTCGGGGCGGCGCGATTGACCCTATAGCGGCAGAAGGTGCGTGTCAGAGAGAGCAATGGTTCGGAAGCAGTCTTGTTGCGTCGCGGAACTGTATCCAAAAGGGAGGGAGGGGGGCGGGGGATTATGTGCGACGATGCGGGATGTTGCAAAGAACTCACCATGTCGCTGGTGTTGTGTGATATATCCTAGTTAAGCCGCTTCACCTAGTTATCTCAATTCAGAAAGCGTTTAAGACAGACTGTGTGATAAAGTCATGCGAGAGAGAATTAACAAGTGCGCCTAGGCCCAAGTTCCTTTGGTTTTTTTTTTCCCTTTTACCCCAAACCCAATCCCACACAGGATTTTGAACGCAGTGGTGAAAAGCGAGAGGATGGAGAGACAACGAAAGAATAAGGTGGGGCAGAAAGAAAATGCTGTTGTTACCTGGGAAGTAAGTGGGTGGTGGTGGTGGTGGTGGGATGGGACTTCAGCGTACAAGAGTGAAGGAGACTGACTGCTGGATGATGATGATGATAGTGATGACGATGGCCGCCCAATCCGCAACCAACTGCGCCACACTGCACGAAGGACAAGAAGTGGCGCCGGCCGAACTTAACCTTCCACGTCAGCCCTCCCCGTGCCTTGCCTTTGTTGACATCTCCAAAGTTGACTTTTTCTCAGAGTTTATGTTAGCCTTTTGGTTCCTGGAAAGTCACTTTCTTGTCATTCTCAGGAGATTGGTATCCGCGACTCTGTGGCAGGTCTGAAACTGCCCACAGCGGTGTCGTACTCAGAACAAATCCTCTGGATAGAGAAATCGGAAAGGAATGACCATACATCAGGAGAACTACGATTATGATTCCTGGGTGTCTAGTATGTACATGAATGGAACCAATGGCATCAAGGAAATGCAAGCAGCTGCGACGAGACGTAAAGAAAAGAGACTGCGCGGGACGAGGAAGAAGTCAAGAGAAAAAAGACTACACAGAGCGAATATTTAGAGTACATGCAACCAGACCACTGGCCAGGGGGCGGCGGAAGAGGGGGGAAAAAGAAAGTATTAGGAATAGTCTGTGCGTCGAAAGATAGCCCGCGATGGGGGCAAAGATGAGAGAGATAAAGGCGATGGGCGGTGCTGCAGAGGTTGGCAACGTGATGGTACGTCGTAAGCTCTCGTCGTCCACGACCAAAAAAATAAAAATAAAAAAAAAAGAGAACAGAAACAGTTTGGTCTTGAATGGAAATGAAGCGGTGAAACAAAAATCTGTAGCACCAAACAAGAGTCCTCAGGAAGAACACCCAACTCCCTTCTCACTATAACAACGATATTATGCAGGAATTCGCCCAAAGGACACTCTGCCAAAAGCAAGAAGTGGAAAAGGAAGGAGAATACCGCACCCAAAGGAAATCTAGTAATCGGAATAACTCTCGTATACAGACTGTCGTCCTCCGTACGGTGGGTGGAAGCTCGAAACCGACTGCGAGAACTGGTGGTGGCTGCTCGGCGGGCCACCCATGGCTCTAAGTCGACGTTCTAAGGGGCTCGTTAGTTAGCGAACATACAGGAGGAGAACTCATGTCTCTCCGGCGGAGAGGGAGCGGAGACGCACCTTTTTCAAAATCATGCCATCTCTTCATGGTGATCTTGCTGCTGTCAAACTCGCCCTCATACTCGATGCCGTGGCCCTTGCTCTTCTCACCGGCTGTCTTGCGAGTATCTCCCCAGCTGAAGTCGTCAAACTTCCAGTACGCGTAGGTCGGAAGGACAAAGTTCCAGATTGGCAAGGAAATCAGATATATCAACATCCACATCAGGTACGAGAGACGATGGGCCGTGACGACGATAAGGACACCAGGAAGACCGAGGATGAGAGCAAGGAGAATAAGCGGGATGATCTGGACGGGCTTCTTGACGATGGAGATGATGACGACGTAGAACGTGAAGGCGATGGCGGCTGGAAGCACGAGGGTACCGACCAGCTCCATAAACACGACAAACTGCATGCTGAAGCAGAACGTTCCGCAGAGATCGCGCACAAGGACGAGTTCCATCAAGTTGTGCACGGTACTGTTGATCCATCGACGACGCTGTGAGAGAAGGACCTTGAACTTGTCGGGTACGGTGGTCTTGCAGACGGCCTGGGGGACAAACACCTGTTTGCGCTTGGGGAATGTCTTCAGCATGAGCGTCGACAGGTATCGATCTTCACCCAGGAGCAGGAGGTTCTTCTTGTGCAGCGTGTCGACAACATTCTCGGAGTAGTGCTCGACAATGTCCGGATTGGCAAGGATCGGAACCCAGTAGCCCTGTCCTCCCTTGGGTGCCTTGATGCGATACATGCAGAAACATCCTGGCAGACATGTCACACCACCAAAGACTGACTCGAATGATTTGGATAAATGGTGGGAGATGAAGTACTCGAAGACCTGAATCATCGTAACCCAGCTGTCCGCCTTGTTGGCAATCTTTGTCTCTCCGCAGAGACCCATGATCTCGGGATCTCGCACCATTGCGGACATCATGTGGGTCAGACAGTCCGGGAAGACTTTGGTGTCGGCGTCGACCATGAGTAGAGCTTCATAGTAATCAGGCGATATGCCCGTGATTTTCCACAGTCCGTTGAACATTTCATACTCTAGCTCTGTCATTCGCTCATCGAAGATAACCTTTTGCAGGAAGGACATGAGGATGATCTGGCTGTCACGCTTGCCTCGGTTTCCAGGCTTGCTTGCATTCTTTTCGTCCTCGGTTCCGCATTTCACCACGACCATCATCGGGACTCGTTGCTGCTTCTCTCTGGGGACAATCGAGTTCGGGCCATAGTCGTAAAATCCGGCGTAGACCTTTGCCATGTTGTGTCGCTTGGAACCGCTGGCCACCGCAACGTAGGAGAACGGCTGAACCTGGTCAGGTGGAGTGACATGGTCTCCCAACATGGTCAGAGCAATGTCTGGAGTCGACATTGTTTCTCCTTTTCCTTTGATCATTCCGTCACAGATAACAATAATCGTTTTGTGACTGTTGGGGTAGTCGGTCATCGCAATGGAATCCAGCGTCGTTCGCAATCCTTCCTCGCCTTCAGAGTATGCGGTGACAAGACACATCACATGGGCCAAGGGATAACCAAACGGCTGCCATTCCGGGGGGGGCTGAGGGACAACATGTTCATGAACGCCTTCGGCAGGTCCTTGTGGGGCAAAATCGCTGACGGTCGAAAGTCGGGGGTCCGATTGATCGGGCACACCGAGCATGAGACTTGAGCGGCTGGCAGCGACACTGTGACGATATGTGTCGAGGCCAAGAGTGGCCTGACTGCCGTTTTGTCCCTGCTTGTACAGAGAGGACGGAGCATTGAGACGGGTGCCTGAGTTCTGGGCTGCCATGGTGGTTGGCATCGAGCGTCCCTTCTGCGAGGATCGATCGGCATATGGACTAGAGAATCGGGAGGTGGTTGGCAAGAACGCGCTCCCTCGTTTCATGAAGCGATCGGGGGTGGTTGCATCGGTCAAACGTGGGCCGGGACGATAGATATCATCGCTCCAATCTTCGATCTGTTTCTGACGCTCCTTCGAGGTCGGATCGACCGCCGTTCTCGGTGCCGCGAAGCGTCGCGCAAGGAACCACTGGAAGATCAGGGCCAACAGGAACTTCACAATCACTACGGACAAAATGAACACGAGGGAAATATACAACACGACCTTGGACGCGATACAGCCAACGGTATCGGTATCCACTGAACCCACCCTGGCGATTTCAGTCAGGCACTTGGCCAGTTTCTTGTCTGGGCCAGATTGAAACATATGGGTGATATCAACGCCTCGGTAGCCGTCGCCTTTCCGCAGCTGGTCAAATCGTTCCGGATAATCGACCATGCTCGAGTTGAAGAATTCAAATTTGTCCAGATCGAGGACATGACCTGAGTAGACGATGAGATTTCTGCTCTTGTTCTTGATATCGTCCCACGTGAAGTACACCTCGCCGGCTGGTTTCAAACTGTAATATGCATTTCTTGCTTTTGCGGAGGTGTGGCAGGCGTAGCCAACATATGCTTGGCTCTCGATCTCGGTTTTATTTGGTCGGCTGGAGCCGTCCTGGTTCACGGCAACGCAGGGAAAGTACCACCCCAGGTCGTCATCGGAATTGGTTGGGACATCAGAGCCCTGGGCGGCGGTGATCAGTCCCTTGCATGCGCCGTTGACGTTCTGGAACATGAAACTGACGTCCTGGCCACCGTACTTGTGCGGAAGATCATACAGGACATTAGATCCTCCTGGAATACCAAAGGCCACCGGGTGTCTGCTTCCCTCAAGATTATAAGCCGTGCCGTGTATGATCAGATGGCCTCTGTCGACTCTGTTGACCTTGAGGCGGATTCCTGGAGCAGAGCAGACGACGGCGGTGAAGCCGAAGGTGAGGAAACCAACAAACGCGCAGATCAGGAGAATGATGCTGATCAGTCCCATTTTTTCTCGCCATGCGCGACGCTGGGCCTTCGCCGGCATCCCGAAACACTTGAGAATGAAATCCGGGGCCCAGAATGTGACCATGCCACAATAGACGTTCCACAGACTCGGGGGCTTCACCGCCTCTAGTTCCTTCTGGCGACGTTTTTGTTCTTCGCGAATGGCTCTCGACTCTCGTCGTTGCAGTCTACTTCGCGTCCGTTTGGGATGGTGGTCGGCTACCTTTGGGTGTCGCCGCGGCGGCTGCATCTCCCCCGGTTCATAGTCAGAGCTTTCATTCACCCGATCAGATTTAAAAAGACTTTTCGTGTCAGTACTTGCCGAATCAATAGCCTCCTCCTCGTCCACATCTTCAACGATCGGAGCATGGCCGGTTGTCGACGGGTACGTGTCCATCTTGGCCGCATGTTGGCGATAGTGGTAGTTTGGGTCATCGCGATTGATACGTCGTCTCTCCGGCCGAACCAAGCTCCGTTTCCTGCCCAGATTCAGCGGCGACGACGGGTCCATCGGGTCATGGTCGTAGGCGAGCGGTGAGCCGGGGGCGCTGGGATATCGACTTCGATGGCCTCCAGGGGAAGTCGGGGACAGCGGATGGTCGTTGCTAGGCTCAAGATCGCGCCGTCTTCGGCTGTAAGAGTCTCGAAAGCCTGGTTGTCGGTGATCGGACCGGGGAGAGGTCGCCGATGGCCTTGGAGGGAGCGACATTTTGGCGTGTCACTGCAGATCGCACAACAAAGATAATATGTTAGTCTCAATATTTCTTTTTGGTCGGCTCGCGGGGCAAGTCCACTCGAAAGAAGCCGCTCGATCTGAGCCGCAGATTGGGACGCTTTTGCCAATCTATCTATCTGAAGAGAGGCGGGTATAGCGTTTTGCTCTTGTACCTTTTTTTTTTCTGTCGTCCGTGACCCAAGCGACACTGCACGTCCCTCAAACTTGGTTAGTGGTCCTTTTTTCTCTCTCTCTCTCTCTCTCTCTCTCTTAACGTCTCCACGACTTGAAAGATATTTCTCGTTGGACGGTTGATCACAGAACCGACATTGGGACAGCGCACGATGTGGATGGTCGCCGATCGGGTCAGACGATTGCAAGACCGGACTTGGGGAGCGTATTCTCCGGCAGACGAACGAGCGGAAATCAAGACAGGGCAATGGGAAGACCTGCTCACAGGTTGAGGCACCTCGGATTCTCGATTTACTCAAGCGAACGACTGAGGTTCAAGGAAGTCGGATGGGCGTGTGGATGTTGATCTTGAGGGGTGAGGGACAGTTGGACAACGATCGCGGGAATCCTCCACGCTACACAGCTTCTGTTCTCGGCAGCGAGAGGAGATTTAAAACGAAGGTGGAGAGAGTAAGAATAAGAATGATAAGAATAATGAGAGGCGTGTCCGTCTCAGACAGATGATTATGACGATGGTGGTTGGGTGGTTTTGCCCCAGACAGGCTGGCGGCGCAGGTGTGTCGTGCTGAAGTTGCCCAGTCCCGGCCAGGGGATAATTAGTGTAGAATCCCATGCAAACATGCACAACACTACTACGATGTACTCCTATCCCTCCTCCGACACGACAACATGGTCCAGCATTGGGGCAGCACCCATCCCCACTGCTGTACAGTCCCAGTTTAATAATGTGTACTCCGTAATTATATTGTGTATGTATTGAGAGGAGCATCCCAAAACAAGTACTACAGATGGGTGTACAAGCAAGCACGCAAAACCAGCAACAGGATCGTCTGTGCTGATTCAGTCTGGCATTCAATCCGCATAAAAGAGGGTTTTTTCCTCTGTGTGTATCGTCTGTTTTGTGCAGTTTCTGGATGCGGAGTCCCGTGATGCCCTCAAGTGACTCAAGTTTCACCCTTCAGAACATGGGTCGTGTCTCCTGCCGTTAATTGTACCGGGAGAGGATCATTATTGCTAGTTGTTAGTGGATATTTGGCAGGTTTGGCCGCAATTTCGCACTCCGGATCAGGAACAGACAACAAACATGACAGCCAATCAGGGCAAGGATTGGGCACGTGAGATGCTAAATTAAATACATAAATGTCCTGATCGGGACTAGTCTGTCATCTGCTTCAAGACATAGCGGGTCCTTGGCGGGGGGGACCAGGGCAGAACCTTTTGGCGGATCCTTGGAAGCCTGAAAAGACTCTTTTGAGTTGAACTGTGCCTGTACGACAACCACGACCAGGTACGGAGTACTACTACTCGGATATATCCGCCAGAATAGTCGTGGTATCATTCAATCTCATTGAGACGTCGAAGGTCATCATCAGGAGGGGGAAGGGGGGTTGGGTTTGGGGGTTTCGTTGGAAGTTAATCGATTTTGACGATTTCCGATCAAAGAGAACGAATGCCACTGTGGGTTGACGGCGGTGTCCCGGTGCCAAGTCCCTGGTTTGCTCTTGCCAGAAAAGTCCGACTACACAATCTCATGACGGTGTCCAACTAGTAAGTAATTTGATGCAATGTCCAGTTGTTGTTGTCGTTCTTCCCTCCTGTGTTGGACCAGGGTTGGATTCGGCAAGAGGAAGTACGGTTCCCATACCCGGCCGCCGGCACTCTCGTTACCGAATGTTTCTCGATTGGGACTGCTGGAAGGGTTTCCGCAGGCAAACCGTCGACGCAACAACGACCGCATGGGACGAAGTCAAACTGTTCTAAAGCTCGATCCTCCAAAGAGACAACGCACCACACAGTGATCCCGGCGATGTGGAGATGTTGTCAGGCCATATCCAGTGTTTAGTGTATCGTATATGATATATTTTTGGTTTTTTTCTTGGAGTAATAGTCAGCATCATTAAGACTCAAAATCAACCGAAATGATGTTATGGGTGCTGTGGGGATCAAGACCACGGAAAACTGGAACCCATGGAGACTTGATTCACGAAGCAGATCTCGCATGCACCAACACACACCCCTCTCATTGAAGCACAGAACGACAAGGCACACTGTGGTGCAAAGGAACTCCTGGTAGATCAAGTGGCACAGCATGAAGCAAGGAGGAGGAGCCTGATGGGAAAAAAAAAAAAGAAAAGAAAGTGGTCGGAAAGAAGTTGTTTTTAGAGCCTGACTGCAAGCGAGGATGGAAGATGGCTAGATGTAGATTGTTCTTCTCGAAGTTGTCGTCAAGAAGCATATTGGGAATAAAACCCCGTGAAGCGACTTGTGAGGCTGAATGGCCCCATTCTCCTCTCGTATCCGTCGCCATTTTTTTTTTCTTGTGAGGTACCAGCGGTCGTTGGTTGGCGTGCTTGGCCAGGGTACCTGCCTGGCAGGCCGCGCTTGAAGCCTTGTCATCCGAAGGAGGTGGGCAAAAGATTGCACGAAGCGCGTAATCCGGTTTCTATATCGAGGGAACACAGAGAGCGCAGGACAGTGTGTCCTTGATTTCATGCCCGATCGACGCAGCCGCCATCATTTGGCAGCGGACAGGCCGTAAATCTACCTGGAATTCAAGGAGGAAGGCGAGACATCGAACCACCGACGCTGAGGAGACCATGCTGGGAGTGGTTGATGTGGAGGCGTAACTATGGCGCCAGCGAGAGGCTAAATTCAATTCGATCCGGATAGGCTCTTGGGAGTTCTTGGGGGGGCAGGCAAGACGCGAGATGGGGACCCATCTTCCTGAAGATTCCCGAAAAGTAAAAAGGCACAGCGTGCATCCCCAGTCAATGGTTGTGACTTATTAGCTGTGTCTCAATCGACCGGCAAAAGGTCGCCGTGGCCGCCTCCACCGCCCGAGCCGCCGCGAGACGTCGCTCCCTTCTCTGCACAGACTCTCTCCCGATCGTCTCGAGCATCCATCCAGACAATCGTTACGGTACTTACTGCGACTGTTTCTCCAGACGAGAATTCCCCAAGTGTCCGCCGGCGTGCACTAGCCACCGCCACTTTCGTCTGGTCTCTCGTATGTTTCCTCCTCTCCCATCGCGTTGATCTTCGTGGATGCTCCACTCCCGCCGAGAGGCTGCTCAAAAAACAAGAATTATAATACTAATAATCATGGCGAGCGCTGCTTAGCAGATTTACATCATCCTGGCTGCTGCAGAGTGAAAGGCTAACATCTCTTCTTTCCCAAGGTTCGAGCTCTCTTTTTCAGCCTTCCTCAGCGTCTCCTGTCGTTCCCTCGTTCAACTCCCTCCAACCGCATTCCTTCCGGCACCCTCCCAACAGGCAGGCTTAGCGCCTTCAACCTGCGTAGACTGCTGCCTGCACAAGGGAGAATACCCAACTCTTGCGCGTGGGATAAAAGGCAAGGGAAGAAACCTGCGGAGATCACTCAGAGAGAGACCTGCCTCTCCCGAACCCTTCCCAAAGCCCCGTCCCCCTGTGCTGTAATGACGTGAACTCACATTACCCAACGCCCGAACGATCGAAGATCTCCCACGGCTTATTTTTTTTTGGTGGAACTCCGCTCGTTCAGCCTCTAGTCTATATTGACTGGGATAGACAAGGGGTGTCGGTAAGAACAGGTTTCAATCAATCGTCAGCAAATGGTCGGTTCCTAATTGCTCTGCTTGATAGACTGTCGAGTCCGTAACTCCTCCCGCTCCCTGAGGAGACTCTCAGAGTACATGCCCACTTTGCTCGCATTCATCCGCCTCCCTCCGGTGATCAGTCGTAACTCTGTGACGACAGGGGGGTCATTGGTGTAACCTGCTCTCTCTCTCTTGATCTTAGAGAAAGACGACTGACCGTGCTCCTTTTTTTACGTCCTGAGATTCTCTTATCGACTGTTAGGTCAACATTGACCACCAGTTCGGTCCGCGAAAGGCGCTCGGATCCGTGGAGAAGGCGTGCGTATAGGGCACAGGGGACCACTTGTGCTCAACAACGTAGATATGGCGAGCCCAGTAACTGATGTGCATTCCCCCGTCTCTCCTCCACCACCAGTATACCTCAGATCGTCACCGCCGCCTCATCCTTCTCAACACCCTCCATCTCCTCCGCAGGATGGTCGACCTGCGGCAAAACTAGACCTTCATTCTGTCCCCAAACGAAAGCCGATCTCTATCCCCACGTCAGACAGCTCGCACAGCAACGCAGTCATTCAGAGCTCGCCTCTTTCTCCTGTTCGAATCGACAGTCCATCATCCACCATCCCGCAAGCGTCCATTGCGCAATTCGAAGATGCGAGGAATCTTCCCGCAGAGCCAGAGGAGGAACAAAGCGAACAACCGCGCCCCCCTACCGCGGTCAGTCAGGCCTTGCCGCCACGCAGAAGCTCATTGGCACCTCCATCGGTTCCTCCTCCAACTCACAATCCGCCACCACCTCCGCAGTACCTGCCATATCGGCCAAAGCCAGCAGATAGCGAGCACGAGGAGGAGCCACAACCCCCCAAACGTGGAGATTCTTCTGCACAGGACATGACTATGCCATATGGAGGGCACTCGGTTGAAAAGAACGAACAGGACAAGTCCACGATCTCCTCGCGAAGCAGCGTCGTCAGCGTCGCTCAAGACAGCAGTGAGATCTATCAACCCTTGCAATACCACCACCAGCCATTCATGGAGCATGTTCAGAGCAAAGGCCACCGGATATCGCGGAGCACGGTCAATACGGGATCTGGTTCATCGTCTGCAGAGAATCTCAATGGAAGCCATCTTGCCCCGGGAAGAGGTCAAGCCTCATTGGGAATCCCACGACCAGGCTCGGCGTATTCTGACCTGGCTACCAGGGGACGAACACAATCACCGGGCACATCGCCCTACCTGCAAGGCAGAGCTGTCTCCTCACATTCCCTGACACCTCCAGACACACGACCTCTGTCCTTTGTTGATTTGATGAACGTTCCTTACCCGCAACCTCCACCGGCAGCATCAATGCTTGGAAACGCATACCTCAGATCGTCTGTGGGCAACAATGCCTCACTTCTCAGTCACAAACAAACTTTTGAGATGTATCTGGCCAATGTGAAGAAGACCAATGATCCGGGTGCACAATATGAATTTGCCGTGTTCATGGTGGAATCTGCACGGGAGCTCACTGAGAAGGATGAAAATAACCCAGACGCCATCCCCAAAGCTGACCTCTTACGCGAAGCAAAGAATATTCTGCAGCGATTGGCTGACCGCAGCTACCCATACGCCCAGTACTACCTCGCCGACGGCCTCGCATCAGGCCTTTTCAACAAAGGCAAGGCCGACTACGAAAAAGCCTTCCCTCTCTTCGTCGCCGCGAGCAAGCACGGCCACGCAGAAGCAGGATACCGCGCAGGATTGTGCCACGAATTCGGCTGGGGCTGCAGCAAGAACGGGGCCAAGGCCGTTCAGTTCTACCGACAGGCTGCGTCCAAAAACCATCCCGGAGCCATGACCCGACTGGGACTCGCGTGCTTGGCGGGTGAAATGGGACTGGTCAAGAAATACCGTGAAGGAGTCACCTGGTTGAAGCGCGGGGCCGAATCAGCTGACTATCAGTACAATTCGGGTCCGTATGAGCTCGGGGTGCTCCACGAGACCGGCTACGGCGACGATGTGTTCAAGGACGAAGCGTACGCGGCGCAACTGTTTACAAAGGCGGCGGAACTGGGACATGCAGAGGCTAGCTATCGGATGGGAGATGCGTATGAGCATGGCAAGCTCAAGTGTCCACGCGACCCGGCCTTGAGCGTGCACTTTTACACGGGGGCTGCGCAGAAGGGCCATGCTGCGGCTATGATGGCGTTGTGTGCGTGGTTTCTGGTTGGTGCGGAGCCGGTTCTCGAGAAAGATGAGAGTGAAGCTTTCGAGTGGGCGTTGAGGGCCGCTGAACTTGGTACGTTACTGTTCTATTACTTTTTTCCTTTTTTTTTTGGCTCATGAGTCGAAAAAATATAAAACCCGGTCATTGTATCTAATCGTTTTATGTTTACAGGCTACCCAAAAGCCGAGTATGCCGTGGCATACTTCACGGAAACGGGAATTGGCTGCCGTCGTGACCCCCTTGAGGCGAACAAGTGGTACGTGAGAGCCGCTGAGCACGGCGACGAGCGTGCCAAACAACGCATTGCCGCGATCCGCGCAGCTGCGTCCGGTCAGGATCCCAGAATGGCGCAAATTCCAAAGGGTGAGTCAATCCTCCTCCATCTCTACTGCCACGCGTGGATTTTGCTGACGTCACCCAAAGCAGATAAACCAAAGAAACGGTTCGGGATCTTCTAAGCATGCGACTCCTCCATCCTCGTTGCCTATGCACGCTTATTTCGACACCCATTATGAAGCTATTCTTTTTCAATCTAATGCTTAATTCCTGACACTGCTCAAGACTATGATTTTCTTTTATGGGGCCTGCAATCTTTGTTTGTCTCTTTGCCAACTCGGTGAACGTACACAATTGACAAAAAATACATCTCAAGTTCGGTCTTTTTGTTGCATTTTGTCTCTTTGCGCGGGCATTTGCAATCTCGACTTGCCTCTTCTGGTTCAGCTGCCTGGGGAAAATGTGTCGAGTCATAGTCACATTCCATAATACACGATAAGTAATTGGCATCACTCTTTTTCTTATTGTGCTTTGCTTGGATGAATCCATGTCTCCAAAGCGAGCCTTGCATCGGGGGAAAGGAAAGAGAGCTGTTTCAGTCAGAGGTCTGCATCCTTCACATCCTAAACAATGTCCGATGTTCAGCTCGACTTCAAATCAACAATCGACGATGCCGCAGGCACTGCTCATGCACAGAACATGGGGCTCCTATGGTGGATTGCCTGTATATCCCCAGAGGTGCGTTATGTTGTGGACATCTCGAAGCTACTTCTTTCAACAAGCCACAGCCACCGATTCCATCTCGTACCCTTCGGACAACTCCTACAGATGAAGACCAGACAGATGCACGGACGCGGTCTTGAAAGCGGAATGCATTCATTCCGAACAATGCCACTGATAAAAAACGCCTGGGGGCACTACTCCATCCCGTCCATGCGCGTTAGCTCCACAACCTCGTCCCTGCCAACTCCAGGAGCTGAAGCTGAACAGGAGTAAATACCATTCAATGGGCCAGAATCGGTCCTGGAAGTTTGTATGTTAACACATAATATATAAAGCACACGACAACATGCTATGGGACAAGCCAACCAGAAGTTGTGCAGCAGTAGGATAACTTCACATCATTTCAACAACGCAGCCTACAACAAATCAATAACTGCATACTAATTGATAGATAGATGTCTTGAACGTCTGCTGCTTCAACTCTTCTTCTTTCAAGCTCTTCAAGCTCGAACCAATCAGGCTCTGATATTTCATAGTCTTGGCTGTCAGACCTTGCTGGATCTCAGCCGACTGTTGGGTATCTCACGCGATCTCCCACTCGCTCTCTGACCAGGCATCTTGCTCCTCCGCCTCACTCGGTCCACCACCGTGACTCCTGCTAGGTGTGATTCTTATAGTCATTGCTACATTGACACTTGGCAACAGATCAAGTGAAAGATCCTGCAAGACTTATGGCTGAAGAAATACATACTACTCATCCTGTGGCACGAGAGCGCACTTGACTAATACTCCCAAGCAAGTCCAGCAATGCTGCACACGTATCATGATACGCCTCAATCCGATTCTTGAAGTCTCTGAAGGGCTCAAGGCCTTCCCCTGAAGTAAATGTCCATGATTCCTCAACTTCAACGTCTCGCTTGACCCGTCACTCAATCTCTTGCTAGGCCTATTATTCAATCTCTGGCTCTCAAGTCTTTTTGCTTTGGTCTTGCAAATTGGGATGTTGCAAGAGTAGTTCTCATTACTTGGTCCAGTGCCATGACAATCAAGTTGAATAAACTAACATTAGTGTAAGTCAATATAGATATTTTGAGTGTTCCGCCTGGTGTCGGATTACGTTAGAGATTTCAGCGTTGGGCAGACAACGTTAAACTTTGCCCCCGCGGCCCGCCCCTCCCCCGACATTGAACTTCCTGAGAACCTAAACTTGAAGCCGATACCGTTCTGCAAAAACTTAATCGTCACTAGATTTTTAGAGGGACAAGTCTAACGACGTCTGGGCAGCTCTATCGTGGTCCTACCTCACCAAGGGAGGAGCAACACCATCCGCAAGTCACGAACAGTGATGCTCAATCGCAGCGGCACAGCCCGCTGCAAGACCAGCTTGAATCTCCACGAAATCGGGAGTCCGAGGAAAACGGGGGCTCAGTGCAGCCTGAGTCTGTAATGACTCGTCTTTTTGCTGGACTGCAAAATGGATAACCTGGATATATCATGCTGTCGTGACCTCGAATGGTGGACGTAGCCCAAGATCGCCCCGTCTATATCCACAGCAGTGGTGGACATTGTTTACTCCCCCTCTTTTGTCAAGGCACGACCCTTTTCATATATTATCATGGACTATGATGTTGGACAAGCCTGTCGCCACGGGAGAGAGACTCGGTGGTTTCGCAACTTCGGCGGCACGTCGAGTGGTGGCGTGCTGCTTCGTACATCGGCTCTGTGCGTGAGAGGCCTTGCCAGGACTCCGTCTTTGCTCACCCCTACTACTGGCAACGTGAAGTGTCTTATGGCCCGTACTACTCGCGTCACGAGTTCAATCTCGGTGTAGTCGAGGCCCTCCGTGCCGCCAGACCAAACCCGAGCCAGTATGATCCCGAACTCGAGAAGATTTTGGCTACGACGGGCGACGAGATGGTCTTTACGCACGGGGATCTGATACCATCCAACATCGTCTTTCACAACGGAAAAGTGGCCATTGTCGACTGGGGCGAAGCGGAATACAGCATCAAAGAACGTGAGCTTTACGAAGCGAAGAAGAGCATCGCCCTGCCACCCGGCTGGGAGGAAAGGATACCCGAGTTCGTCCCTGCCTTCCCGGCCGAAAACAAATTCTGGGAGCATGTCGTTAATAACATGAGGCTTTTCTGCGGTGTTTAACACTGGTGCCATTATATATTGAATCATCATTATCACGTGTCTATAAATTTCTCATCGCCGCTTAGTTTTAATCCAGTCTTTGCCAACCATTTCTGCAACCTGTGCAGCTGGTTTCCCAATCAAATGTCCAACATGCTCCGCAGTCCCAGGCTCGACAGGCTTTTCCACCAAAGATATCCAATCCTGGCACTTTCTCTTCCGTCTCGAGGTGGAGGCTGCTCCTTGATAATCCGTTTTACTTTTCGACGTCGTCTCGTGAGAGTGGCGATTTTAAACCGCCCAGCGCTCTGCTTGCTTTCACTGGGACACCTGACCGCTCGTCGAATTGGTACCACAAACGAGCGAGATTGCAAGACATCCCCGATGGTTTCTCCCGGTTTATACTATGTAGATCAGGAAACCCCGTGCGAGCGATAATTGGATCGGTACCGGTCCGAAAACGGAAATTGTAAGGTGGTAGGCCATGGTTTGGGCTTAATCTATCGAGTAGTTAATATGAAAGGATATTAACGTAGTCTATCACTAGTCGATCATTTTTCCCCGCGTACGCGTCCAGCACCTTAATCAACAAAAATGCCCACACCAAGACTCCAACAGCCTCTAATCAGGAAGGAAAGATTCTTTTGGCTATTCAGGCAAAAAAAAGGTCAGATTTCAAGTATCAAGAAAGCCTCTGCCTTGTATGCTGTTCCCTACACCACTTTACAAAACCGATTGAAGGTCGTACGACGCGAGAGAATTCCAACTTAGAAAACTGACCTCTACAGAGGAGTCAGTCCTTGTCCAATGGATATTCTCCATGGATGAACGTGGCCAGCCTCAACGGTGAGCACTGTACGAGAAACAGCCAATCTTCTTCTTGCCAGCCGCGATGCCTCTGCCAATCCACCTACCGTTGGTGAATGCCGGTCAATCGATTCATCAACCGCCACTCACGATACTCCCGATCGTACGACTACCAACGAGTCCTATGTGAAGATCCCAAGGTCATTCGAGGGTGGTTTGAGCGTACGAAACGCCATTCAGAGGTGTGTACGTTATATACACCTTTGACTGGCTTTCAGATGGGGGTTAATGGGACAGCCAAGGTCGTTACTGGCTCAGAGAGTCTTCGTCCAAAGCTTGTACAGCCTGGGAATACTGAATGGGTCACTATTGTTGAAGGGATCAATGCAACTGGCTGGTTTTGCCCCCAATGATCATTCTCAAGGGAGAGTGGCACCAGGCTTCCTGGTATGAGAATGGACTGCCAGAAACCTGGAGGATTGAAACCAGTGAGTCTGGATGGACAAATGAGAAGCTAGATGATCTGGCTCAAAGAGATATTCAACAATCACACTCAAGCTCGTACAACGACTCTTGATTCTGGATGGACATGGCAGTCATAATGGACCTGAGTTTGACCAGGAGAACCTGATCATTCTTCTCTACATGCCAGGTCATTCCTCCCATCTTCTGCAGCCATTGGATGTGGGCTGTTACTCCTCTGAAGCAAATATACAAGAAAGAGGTGGAACCAATCACATTGATAAGTTCTTGACCATTTACCTTACTGTTCGTACAGTGGCTCTGAGTGAAAGAACATTCAGAGTGGTTTCGGAGCTACAGGACTGGTTCCTTATGATCCAGAGCAAGTTCTTGCCCAGCTCAACACCCATATGCATACGCCAACCCCAGGGACTTTTCATAGTCTCAAGCCTCCTGGGCCACGGCCACACCACACAGTACGACAACTGGAGCTACAGAGTGAGAAGGTCAAAAAGTACCTAAGCGCCGTACGCAGTCTACCCAGCCCAACTACTCAGCTCTGGATAGCTGGTCAGGGATGTCAGATGGGCATGCACATGCTGCTATTCTGGCAGCAAAAACAAGGCATTAAGAGCTGCAAATGCCAAACAAATGAGAAAGCGAGAGTCGTCGCATGTACGTAAACCAGGGAGAGGGTCTGACTGTCCAAGAGGGATGGAACGAGTGGCACGCCAGTGCAGTATAGTGGTGCTGTTGAACATACTGCCCGTACATGCTCCCAGCGTACAGGGAATAATCTAATGTAATTAGGTATATTTCTATATAGTTGTTGAACAATTACTCGTAAGAGCTGTCAGACGTGGAAAAACGATCGACTATCGCATGAATAAACAGGATTCTCGCCCCTATTTATATTTGAACCTCACTTTCCATGTTACATTGCAAGGAGAAGAAGATCTTGTCCAGTCACAGAATCGAGAACTGCACCGGCTCACTCCAGGACGGAAATTAGCCAACTTCTCTTGATGCGCTCAGGCTGTGATGATCGACTGATAACACTTGAATTGACGCCAGTACCTGCATACTACTAGTAGTAGCTTTTTCAATCAGTGACAGCATAGTGTCATGTCAGTGTGAACTTGCGTATGCCATGCTACCCTGTACTACTTGGATGCTTCGCTTGAAGCAGACAGATGCAATTATATGTATCATGCCTCAAACAAGGGTCACCGTCGTGGTCAACCACTGGCGCGTGCATATTGACTGCGGTGGTTGTGAAGGAATAGCACCACAGACAACCTTGTCACCACATGCATCATGCACTGCACCTCTAACCCTGGGTGAATTCGACTTTTCCCACCACCGGAGCCGCTACTCCTACTCCTGCCACCTGCCACTTGGTTCGTAGACCTGTGTGTGTGTGCAGAAAGAAAGACGATTCAAAGAGGAAGAGGACCATTTATGACTTCGTTAGTCGTCAGTATTATACATATCGGCCTGAGATAATCATCACCATGTACCAAGTCTATTACAAAGAAAATAGAGAAAAAGACAAGAATAAAAACCCAAGCACTGTCAAGCATCCAGCATGTCCGTCCGTCTACGAAGCCATGACGCCAACGCAAGACTTGAGAGAATAAAGTTGAGGCGAAACCGTATGAGAGAGAGAGAGAGACAAGGGGAAAAGATTGAAGCGGGAGACGAAGACGGCAAACGCCATCATCTTTCGATCTCCAGTAGTAGTGAGCGTTCACGCCTCTCCACTCGTCTTCTCCCCCTCGGCATCCTGATCAGCCTTGTTCTTCTTCTCGCGGATGGTCTGGTCCGACTCGAGCGCGCGGTCCAGCGTGTACTTCTCCGTCAGGATGCTCAGCAGTCCGCCGACGCCGAGAAGCGCACAGCTCACGGCCCAGACGATGCGCAGGCTGTCGGTGTACGCCTCCTTCAGCCACAGCTTCTGCAGCCCTTCCTCGCCCACGTCGCTCATCGCGCGCACCACCTGCACCAGGCCCGCGGCGTCCTTGCTGTACGCGCTCGCCATGGGCGCCAGAGCCGGGTACTTGAGCAGGTTGTGGTACATCTGGTTCTGGAACACGACGCCGCCGACCGCGATGCCGATGGCCTGGCCGAAGGCGCGGAAGAAGCTGAACATGGCCACCGCGACGGCCATGTTGCCGGGGAGCGCGGAGGCCTGGATCGCAAAGCCGATGCTGGGGAACAACATGCCCAGCCCAAAGCCGGCGGGGAGCATGAGGAAGATCCACCCGGGCACGCTGGTGCCGACGTCCATGATGCACATGAGGCCCATGCCGATGGTGGCGAGGAAGAAGCCGGCCCAGATGCTCGGGCGGTAGCTGCCTGTTTTGGTGATGAGGAAGCCGGCGATGCCGGCGGACGGGGCGACGGTGAAGGACATGGGGAAGAGCGCGACGCCGGAGAGGATGGGCGAGTACTCCTTGACCGTCTCAAAGTACAGCGGAAGGTAGTAGAGGCCGCACCAGAGGACGAGGCCGTGCAGGATGGTCTCGATGTACGAGACGACGGCGGTACGGGTGGCGAAGATCGTGGGTGGGATCATCGGGTCGGCGGCCAGGTAGGTCTCGTACAGCATGAAGCCGATGAGGCCTGCGGCGCCGAGGATGAGCGGGACAAGCGTGCGCCACGAGTCCCACGCGTACATGACGCCGCCCCAGGTCACGGGGATGAGAAAGGAGGTTGCGCTGGCGACGAAGAGGACGGTGCCGACGTAGTCGATGCGCCGGAGCTTGGTTGCGAGGGAGGTCGGGACAAAGTTGAGCTTGAGGAATGCAAACACGAAAATGACCCCGAAACCGATGAAGGGGAAGTTGATGTAGAATATCCACCTCTTAAGAGGAGATCTCGTCAGCTGGCGTTCTTTTCATCCAAAGAGGATAGCTGAGGAAGAGA